>JFHB01000310.1:0-26314 GCA_000729835.1 Atkinsonella hypoxylon
TTAGTAGCTATAGCCTACTTAGCCTTTATAGTGTAGATTAAAACTCTAAAAGAAAGAAAAGAATAAGTTATAGTTAATATAAAGCTACTTAATAGTGTAGTAATGCTAAATATATACTCTTTACTAGATTAATTAAATATTATAGTAGATATATATAGTAAGAAGATATTTTTACTCTTTAATATATTAGGGTTTTTTTATTAGCTTTCTATAAAATAAGAATATTAATCTTATATAGTAGTAATATTAAAATAAGGATTAAAAGCATTAAATATAGCGCTTATAGGCTTTAAGAATGTACTAGCTTTTACTTAATAGTATATAAACTAATTATTTTAAAAGTATTAATATTTTATATAAATCTATATTAATAATATTATTATATTCTCTAACTCTACTAAGGACTACCTTATATACCTTAATATAGTTTTATTAATTCTAAAGAAAAATAAGTTAATAATAGCTATAAAGAAGTTATTTATAGGCTACTTAGCTATTTAGCTATTAGGTTTTATTGTTAATAGTAATAGAATTACTAATATAAATAATAGGCTAAAAGCTTTTTAAAAACTTAAGTTTTTAGTAAATCTTATAAATCTAAAGACCTTTATTAATATAGCTAGCTTTTTATAGAAAAGTATTCTATAGTTTAATATATAAATTTACTTACTATAGAAATAAAAGACTACTTTACTGTAAGAGCTTTATAAGAAAAGCTTAGCTAATAGTTTACCTAAACTAATACACTAAAAGAAAGCCTAAAAAGCAATATTTTTACTAAAACCTAAGGAAAAAAAGGTATTTAAAGAGGTAAAAGTATACCTTAATAAAAACACTATTCTATAGCACTATAACTCTAGTAAGTATTTATTCTTTAAAGTTAACACTTATAAGGAAGAATTTAGGCTCTTTATCTTTTAGCTTATAGGCAAATAGAATAGTTATAGTATACCTAGTAAAGATATTAAAAGTAACTAGCTATAGCTAATCCTTTTTCTTTTAAGATATACTTTTAATGTAAAGAAACATTATAGATTAACTAAGGTAGAGGTAGCTATAATTATATAAAGTATCTAAAAGCTATAGAAAATAGTTTAATTTAACTGCTATACTATTAATATTATTATAGACTACTTATTAGCAAAAGAGATTATTAAATATACCTTACTTAATACAATAGATCTAGATAAAGCTAACCTAAAATTAGCTAAAGTAGCTAATTATCTATTATAATTTAACCTAAGAGTTTTCTATATACTAAAAGTGCTAAATATAGTGCTAAATACACTCTCTAGATTACTAGTTATAGTTTTATACTAAGAGAAAGCTTATAATAGTAAATTTAATAAGCTTAATATAAGCGCGTTTTTCGCTAAAGAATATAGTGCTATAGTAGTATTAAATAAAGGTTTAAAAGAGGAAATTATTTAAGGCTATAGTTTTAATCTAAAGCTTAGTAGAATTATAGAAGGTATTAAGGACTTTTATAAAAAGTAAGATTAATAAAATTAATAATAAAGGCTAAGGATTCTACTATATAAATAAACTCTATAAGACAATAGACTTTTATACTATTATAATAGAAAAGGCCTATTCTAACTATATATACCTATAAAGGTTGTAGAATCTATCCTTAAAATAGTCTATAACAATTAAAACTATTTTAGTGCCTATAGAATAGCAGTAGAATTGTAGGCAGTTTACTTTCTATAGATATATAAGTAGATTTAAACCTATATTACTTACTGCTATATCTATAAAGAAAATATAATTAACTGCAGTAAGCTACTAAAGGAATTAAGGTTGTTAAAGTTAGTTCTAACTTCCTTTTATATAATTTTGCTTAATTTTATTACTAATATACCTAAAGTTAGCTTAATAAATACTCTATAGTAAAAAGATAAATATAGCTTCTATAACTTACTATATTTAGTAAATTACCTATTTAGTAAGTAAATAATCTTTATACTTAAGTATATAATATATATAGTAGAAATTTAGGTAGAACTACTCTTATAAATACTATATTTATTAAACTAAGGCCTTTCTAAGTAGATTATAAGTAACTAAGATCTAAAGTTTATTTCTAATATCTAAAGAAGTATATTTACCTAAATTAGAAGTAAATTGCTTATAGCTATAGCTTACTACCTATAAATAGATAGAATAGCTAAATAAAAGAATTAAATAGTTATTATTGCTATTTAATACTATATAGTTATAAATCTAAATATACTATAGACTGCAATACTTTTAGCACTATAGCACTAACTTAATAATATAGTAGTAGCTAGTATAGAGATTTCCTTTAATAAACTTATATATAGTTTCTAACTAGCTACTATTATTAATTTAATCTAATTAAATAACGTTTCTAGTAATAGAATAGATATAAGCAATATAGCTATACTTTAGAAGCTATACTAGTAAGAGGTAGAAATAGCTATTAGTATAGTAAATGCCTTAAGCAAGATTAAATATAACGCTTAATATAAGCCTATTAACATTAAAGTAGAGAATATAGTCTACCTATAATTACACTAAGGATATATACTTCTAGAAAAGCTAAAAAAGAAATAGTTTCCTTAATAGGTAGAGCTATATAAGGTTCTTATAAAAGTAAGCCTATTATTGTTTTACCTAGATTTCCTACTAGATTTATATATACACTTAGTAGTATTAGCAGCTTACCTTTAGAAGCTAAGATAAAGTAAAGACCCTTTTAACTAAAAAAAGTAACTACTACTACTAATTACAATAGAAGGGTTTAGTATAGAGAACTATTAGGAAATTAAGCAAATTTATACCTATTAAATCTAACGTTTTTGCAGTAGGTTAAGCAAGCTATATCTAGAATTCCTTATATAATAAAAAGGGTTCTTTACTAAAGATAACTAATAAATTACTAAAGATAAGCTTAAAGTTAATGCTTCTAAAATTATAAATAAATATCTATAGAAACACTCTATAAATTAAGAAGAAGAGTATTAGCATTATTAAAAGAGTAATATAGCTTGCTAGAAAGCCCTAAATTAGCTAGTAGAAGCTTACTACTAACTCTTTTCTTTATAAGTCTTAATTTCCTTTATTATATAATAGATTATTTAAATTCTATAGTATCTCTTTCCTTATATCTTTATTTATTATTATTAGAACTATTAAAATTAACCTATATTATAGAATTATAGGAGGTTAGAAAGAAAACACCTATAAATCTATATACTATTGTTTTAACCTACTTTTCCTGTAAATTTACCTTTACTTTTACGAATTTTTACGCTTTCTACTATATAACCTTTTCTTTATACCTTTATATATTATAAAATCTTATAAATTTATTAATGCTATTACAGTAGCTGCTCTTTCTATCCCCTTAGGCTGTTATTTAGTTAAACACTAGAATACTACACTAAGGGCAACAGACTGCCTATAGAGTAAATTTCTATAGCCTATAGAACTAGCTAGCCTCTATAGAGCTACTTCTAGCTCCTTCTATCCCTTCTACAGAAAATCTACTACTATTATCCTTTTCTTCTAGTAGTTTAGAATTATTAATTCTAGTAAACCTAGATAGCCTATTCTAAGAAGGGAACAATAATAGTAACTACACTTAAGCTATAATGCTACTACTATTTAAACCTAAAGAAGAATATATTGCTTCTAATATATATATTAATTATAATAATAGTTTTAACGCTAAGAGTAAAGGTTTTAAGTTTAAGGAGTAAGAATATAACTATAAAGGTAATATAGTAGCTATAGAGCTAGATAACATTAAAACTTATCTTATATTGCTTAATTTCTGCTGCTTATATAGCACTTTTAGCAGGCCTAGAAGTGCTAAGGGCACCCTAAAAGTTAATAAGTTTATCCTTAGCACTATTTCTGTAGAAATTAAAGATAATATTAATATTACTAATGTAGGGCCTATTATAGAAGACTATAGTTAGTATTGCTACACTAATAGAGCTAAAGAAAAGGTATAGAATATAGAAAATACTATTTACGCTTATACCTATAAATTTACCCTTAAAGGCAGCATAATAAATAAAACTAGCATTAAGGTCTATTGAAAATAATAGGGATTACAGGACTAGATATCTAAGAGGGTAGTGGTCTCTTAGATTTAGCACCTGTAATTGCTCCTAGCAATTATCATGTAGTAGAAGCAGCAGCGGCCTAAATCAAGCTGTAGTGTATAGTATAGATCACGTAGAGGCAACAGATAACTGTAATAGTGGTATCTTTATATTAAGAGCGCTGTAACAAACAGTAAGGGTAGGATCTTGAATCTTTCTAGTCCCTTATAGACCCTCTAACTATATTGGCAGGCCGTAGTCGCTAGAAGGGGCTTATAGGCTACTTTATAATTTCCGCAAAAAGATTTACTATATAAAAACAAAAAAATCGACTTACAGCTATATAAATAAGACACTTATGTGTATAATTTAACAAATTCTACTAATAATAAGCAACCCTTATAAGCAACTCTATCCAACAATTATACTATTAAATAGCCCTAATTCTTAGCTTTTAAATAGTATACCTCTTGAATTTCTACCATTGCTAGTTGTAGAGAAAATCGCAGTTAAAGTTAACTATAGGTTAGGTAACTTTGCCTTAGTTAAATCTAGATGTTTACATCTAGTAACAACGATATCTCTACCAAAAATTAACGTAACAAGACCTAATGAGGGTTACGTAATAGAGCAACTAGTAGGCATAAAAATAGGCTATATAGGGTAGCTTATTTTTAACACTCCCTCTAGAAATGTAAGAAGTAACTAGTTCTATAAGTAACTTAGCTCCTTTAAAGGATATTTAAGTTAGAATTAACTAACGAAATACAGTACTAATAACAGAACTAAATAACATAACTAATAACATAACTAATTCCAGCAATTCTAGGGTAGTTATAGTTAAATATAACTAGTTGTTGTTAATTGTTTTTGTTGTTATCGATTTTTAACTGTTTTTTATTGCTTTTCGATTTTTTAAGTGTTTTTGTTGCTTTTATAAGCTAGCTAGAAAGCTCTAGTAACTTAATGAATTGTTGATGCTTTTAAATAGCAAAAGGCTTAGTTAGGCTATCTGCTAGCATCTAATTTATATCAATATAACTAACCTTAGCTATACCTTTACAAATCTTTTCCCTAATGTAGTTAAACTTCAAAAGGGTGTGCTTAGTCCTACTATATAACGTTAGGTTGTAAGCAGTAACTATAGTGCCTTAATTATTACACCTAATAGGAATAGAAGGGGTTAAAGGTAGCTTTATCTCCTTAAAAAGGCTGTAGAGCTACTCTAATTCCCTAATAGCTTTAGATAATACATTAAATTCTGCTTCTAATATAGAAAGAGCAATAGTACTAGCTTTCTTCGATTTCCAGCTAATAGGTCCACTAGCTAGCTTATATAGATAAGCATAGGTTGATTTAGAAGAGACTTTATCACCAGCAAAATCGCTATTGCAATAACTAAGGAGGGTCTTAAGTACTTCTTTATAACTAATAGAACTATTAGAAGCTTTAGAAGAAGACCCTATAGGGTGTAGACTAGAACGCTTATAAATAATAGCAAAGCTTCTAGTACTACTTAAGTACCTTAGGAGGTGCTTAGAGGCGTTTAGGTGCTCTATATAGGGCTTAGCTAGAAAAGTTAATAGCCACTGAACGGAAAAAGCAATATTAGCCCTAGTTAGCAACATAAGGTACATTATAGTGCCTATTATGCTCTAATAAAGCTTATAATTGGATTTTAAGAGAAGTTTTGTAACTAGTTGCTTTAGAATTCCCGGCTGTATAGGGATAGAAGCTGGCTTAGCATCTAGCATTTTGAATCTCTCTAGGGCTTTAAGGATATATTAAGATTAGTGGATTTTAATAGACCTTTTAGACCTATTACAGGTAATTTATACACCTAGAAAGAATTCTGCTAGTCCTCTATCTTCTATTAGATAAGCTTTATGTAATAGCTTCTTTAGCTTATTAATATAGCTTAGATTTAGACCAATTAGAAGACAGTTATCTACGTAAGTAGCAATATACGTAGATGTAGCTGGGTTATAAAAGACTGCTGGGTCTAATATAAGAGGTTTAAATCTATACTTTTGAAGTAATTCTGTTAGAATTTACTGCTATTCTCTAGGACTTTGCTTTAGACTATAGAGGGATTTTTCTAGCTTAATTACTTGCTCTTTAGAGGGCTTATAATTACAGCTTTTTAGTAGCTTAGCTACTGATAGCGTTACTTCTGTAAATTCAACGAATCTATCTGGGATTTCTATATAAATAGCTTCCTTTAGCTTACTATTTAAAAACGCTCCTATAAAGTTAATTTGCTTAACTTCCTAGTTATTAAAAGCTGTAAGAGCTAATAATATACGCTAGCTAGGAGGAATACTAGTTGCAGTAAAGGTCTCTAGATAGTCTTAACCTTCTATTTACATAAATCCCTTAGCAATAAGGCAGGCCTTATATTTTATAGGATTATTTTCTTTATTCTTTTTTAGCCTATAAACAAGCCTATTCTTTAGAACTCTTCAGCCCTTAGGTACTTAGTCTTTCCCTATAAATTTAAAGGTTCTAGCAGCTAATAGCTGCTTAAATTCGCTATAGGTAGCTTCTATCTAATGCTGCTTAGCAGAGCTTTTTAGGGCTTGCTTCTATATGTTAGGAAGTTCATCCTTATTACTATTAGAAGTAATAGCTACTTTAGTCCTTGCCTTAAAGCATAGATCCTTAATTAAGGAAAATATATCTCTATCTAAATCTATAGCATCAGCATTAGCTTCAGCTTCTATAGTAGCTTCTATAGGTGTTTCTATAGGTATAGGGGCTTTAGGGGCCTCTATAGCTTCTATAGGGTTGCTTAGTAGAAGAGCTTAATCTATAGGTTCTAGTGGATAATTCAGCACATCTAGATAACTAGGATAAGGATACTTAGGAGTATAATTATCCACTAATTGCTGCTAGTTATCGATTTCTCCCTCTAAAGGATTATCCACTATAGAACCAATAGGAACCTTAGGGATGCTCTATAAAATAGAACCTATTCCTTCTATAATTTTAACGAAGCTAGTCTTTATAACAGCTCGTTTAGAGGGGATGTATATTAAATATACATTAGAACCTAGTGTAGCTAAAAGTCTACTAGGAATAGTTCTTTTAGCTAGCTTCTGCAACCTAGATTGTTGTTCTAAAGGAATTAGAACTTTACAATAGGAGCCTATAGCCCTTATTTTAGTAAAATTAGGCTTATAGGTCTTAGAAGGCTCTAAATTAGCTAGATATAGCTGTTTAGGACTTAGTAGTTTAGTACTATTCGCAGTAGTATTAACTAAATCCACTATAGCAGGAAGGATGTAAGACTATAGATATAGAGGTAATTATAACCACTGTAGAGTAGCACACAAACGGTCTAGAAGTACCCTTATAGCTCTCTCTATTAGCCTATTCTATTTGTAAATATAGGGGCAAGAGGTGCTAAAGCAAATACCCTTAGAAGATAGCTAAGCTTACAACCTAGTATTAATTTCTGTACTACTATTAAAATAAAGGTGTTTAGGGTAGCAGTTATACTGGTTTTTTAATTCCTTAAAGAAGCCTTTAATGCAGCTATAGAGAGTAGAACTCTCTTTATTAGCTAGATTAAAAGACTACTTATACTATAATTTTCTATTAATTAGAAAAAGAACTAGAGGCCTTTTGTTGTGCAGTATAGGCTCTATTTTAACGGTATCTCCCTCTATAATATTTAAATATCTAGGGGGGTTAGGAATAGTATGCTTACTAGGTCTTCTAACAGCTTTAGCTTAGTTACAAGCTAGGCAGTTAAAATCCTTTTCCTTAATTTTTGTAAAATTAGGAATACCTTTAGTAATAGAAGCAGTCTTCTTTAGTAAAGGGAGTCCTATATGCCCTAATCTAACGTGCTAAGTAGTAGCTAATTCTAGTAGCTTCTTATAGGAAGAAGAAGCAGTAGGATTTATACTACTAGAATTATTATTAGAGCTAGCTTCCTGTTGCTCCCTATCTTGCTAGATCTCTTGAGAACTATAGGCCTTGTTTAAGGGATCTAGACAGCTATTTCCTCTAATATCCAGCAACTTAGGATTTAGACCTTCTAAATCCCTATTATTAGAAGGAATCTAACTAGGAGCCCGTTTAGGAACTAGAGCTAATAGCTCTATAGCATCGTTATTAGTATTATCTTCTTCTTCTTTAAAATCAGATAATTCCTCGATTTAGCTATATTCCTTAGGATTAAAACTAGGCTGTTGAGGGATTTAAACCTCTATAGGATAACTAGCATTATAACTGCTATTATAACTATTGCTAGCTAGAAATTCTATATAAGAGAGATTAGCGTGGTTTTTATACACTCTAGAGGTCTCTTGCCCCTTAAGCTGTAAGAAGAAACTATACTTTTTGGGATTTAGAAGCCTACAGCAGCTTCTATTAGCTAGAAATAGCTAATTTCTAAGGAGAGTGCCCCCTGTTAAATAGTGCTTTAGACTACTAATTAGGTTAGTATCTAAACTTAGGCAATATAGAGCATCCTTTAGAGCTAAAGGCCTGTATTTAGCTGGATTTATACTAACTAGTACCTGAAATACAGCAGTTCTCTATCCTTTAGGATAAATAGGACCTCCTCCAGTAGCAATAGGCGCGGTTTTACCCTTTTTTATAGGCTTAAAAGTCCTAAAAAATGCCTTATTGTTAACTATATAATAGGTGGAACCTGTATTGTATAGTAAGGAGTTTTTAATTATTCCATTAGAATAGTTAAAAGAAGGGGTATTATTACTAGTAGTACTAGTATCACTAGTAGTAGATTCTGTATCTAAATCGTAAGAATTATTACTACTAGAACTGCTAGAATCATTAGATTCTATAGTATCCTAGTTGCTAGTGGATAGGTTATAACAACCTATAGCAAAGGCAGCTTCTCTATCCTTATTCCTAGAATTTTTGTTACTTCTTCTTCGGCCCTTCTACTTCTTCTTATTCTTAGAGGCTTTATCTATATCTTTAGAGGCATTAGAATCGTTAGAATTAGAATCGGAATTCTTCTTCTGATTAGGAGGATTCTTTCCTTAGTTAGCTTTATTATTATTAGAACTATTAGAATTAGAAGCTTTATAACTAAGAGCCTTAGATATAGAGGAGCTTTTATCTCTTTGTTCTTCTAATAAGTCAGCTATAAGGAACTGTAAATTCAGCATTTTTACAGATAGACCTTATGCTCTAGCAGCTCTAATAGAATATTGCTGCCTTTCAGCCTAGCTAGGGAAGGTCTTCTTTAAAGCATTAATATAATAATTTACCTAGTTAATAGAATTAATAGCTACACCACAGAGCTGTAATCTAGCTAGTAAATTATTAAATTCAGCATTAAAGGCCTCTAAAGATCCCTTATAGTTCGAAAACAATAAGTTATAATAACTAGTATATAGTGTACTACATTATATTTTAGCACTCTGTAAATACTGCCTAACTAGAACGTTATAGGCATCTACAGAGAACTTATACTAGCTTATAGTAGCTTAAGGTCTAGATTAGCAACTATCTCTTATAATTATAAGGATAATAGCTTGCTCTAAATCTACTAATATACTAGCTATACTAGGATTATTAATAAATTAAGGGAATCCTAGAGCCCTAAATTAAATAGTTAAAGCTTGCTTCTACTATTTAAAGTTTTTAGGGCCTTTTAGCTTAGCAGCCTCTAGAATTAAGTGGACCTTCTTATTTAGCTCTTTTATAGTGCCTTTATTAAAAGCAGGCAGAAAAGTAGCACTATTAGAACTAAAAGGTTTAGGGGCTTTAAAAGAGACTTTAGAAGTCCTAGAAGTAACAGGATCTGCTTTAGGAGACCCTATAGAGAGATTACCTATAGATGTAATTATAGTATCTAATTTACTTAGTAAATTAGCTATATTACCTTTATTTTAGCTTTGTTTTGCTTTACTATACCTAATAAATCTATTTAGGGTCTCTTGTTGCTTATCTATTTAAGCTTTTAGATTAGCTTAAACATTATAGACTTACACTACTCTTTTAGAAGCTAATCTAGCTTCTTTTAGAGCCTTCTTAGCTGTATAATCTTCTTTATTAGAAGAGGAATCTACTAGCTGAGGGGGGGACCTTGCTGGACTAAGAAAGCTAGTAGCAGCAGCTAGATTAGCTAGTGTACTAGAACTACTACCCCTTTTAGGGCTTATGCTCTTTCCTTTACCTATTCCTTTCAGTGCTATTTTAAGGGTTTAAAAAGTAGCTAATTTAACGCTCTTTTATAGCTAATTATAGCCAAATTACAGTGGAAATAGTAGTAAATAACAGTAATAACCTCTACTAGATTTTAATAGATTGCTTTATTATAGGCCTAGAAGTGCCCTATATCTTTAGAAATTATACTGAGATTTTTCTCTAATTTCTTTTGTAACAGATATAACAGGCTCTAAAGGCTGCGTTATATTGCGATCTATATGCGCATACAATTTGTATAGCAGACTAGATTAATAAGCGGTCACGAGGGGCATAAAACATAGGTTCTAGCTATTTTTAGCCAAAAAATTCAGGAGATTCTTCTCTAATTAGGTTCCAATAAATTAGTGGAGACCTAGGCACAGCTAATTTAGGGATATCTAGCTAATTCCTACTTCAAAATCCTAACTAGTGGGATTACTATATAAATTAATTCTGCAACTAAAAACACAGGAATATCTGCGATAAGAGCTGTTAGGCGTACACTACAAATTGTAGTATAGCTACTAACAGAGGTGTATAGGGTGCACAATATAACAACAACGAGCGATGCAGTGCAGCGCTAAGCTTATTTCTTAATGGAAATAATTAATTAGGCAGTGCCTAATAAAACGATTTGCAGTACGAATGTAATGTGTGCAGATGTGTATATTTTAATGTTGCGCAACGATAGAACCTAGCTATTAAGAATAGCTTCAAAAGTGTGTATGCATAGGGTGCATAGGACTAGTGCAGGAGGCACAGGGTAGGCAGAATGAAAACACCAGTATAGTGGCTAGCGATGTATATGTAGCAGGTATTAATAGCTTCCAGCAAGCTACTAATAGCAGCAATAGCTGCTAGCGCAGGTCTTAATATAGCTTCTAGTAGGTAATACAGTACATAATAGTAGATTTCAGCGGGCTAACAGCTTGCAGATAGGTCTTCCGGGCTTATAACCTATTGAAAATAATAGGGATTACAGGACTAGATATCTAAGAGGGTAGTGGTCTCTTAGATTTAGCACCTGTAATTGCTTCTAGCAATTATTATGTAGTGGAAGCAGCAGCGGCCTAAATTAAGCTGTAGTGTATAGTATAGATTACGTAGAGGCAACAGATAACTGTAATAGTAGTATCTTTATATTAAGAGCGCTGTAATAAATAGTAAGAGTAGAATCTTAAATCTTTCTAGTCCCTTATAGACCCTTTAACTATATTAGTAGGCTATAGTTACTAGAAAGGGCTTATAGGCTACTTTATAATTTCCGCAAAAATATTTACTATATAAAAACAAAAAAATCGACTTACAGCTATACAAACGAGAAACCTATATGCACAATTTAATAAATTCCACTAATAGCAAATAACCCTTATAAGCAACTCTATCTAACAATTATACTATTAGATAGCCCTAATTCTTAGCTTTTGAATAGTATACTTCTTAAATTTCTACTATTGCTAGTTGTGGAGAAAATCGCAGTTAAAGTTAACTATAGGTTAGGCAACTTTGCCTTAGTTAAATCTAGATGTTTACATCTAGTAACAACGATATCTCTACCAAAAATTAACGTAACAAGACCTAATGAGGGTCACGTGATAGAGCAACTAGTAGGCATAAAAATAGGCTATACAGGGTAGCTTATTTTTAACAAGGTCTCTAAAGATAACGTACATTACTTACTCTAGCAGAATATAGTAATGTATATCTTTAGGATTTACAATAACTGCAAAGTAAAGCGCTAGAACTAGCAATATAAAGGTAAGGATGCTAAGGCATCTGTAGGTAACGCTAAAGTGGCTAGAAGAGGCAAGATATAGGTAAAAGCAGCAGCTACTGCATACTATAGTAGCAATATAGTAAAAAGAGGCAAGGAAACTATTACTGTAGATTTATCTACTAGTCTACTGTTATAGGTAGCGTTACTTACTATCTACTTCTTTAATAAATTTAGTAGAATTAATAGCACTATTATTGAAAATAATAGGGATTACAGGACTAGATATCTAAGAGGGTAGTGGTCTCTTAGATTTAGCACCTGTAATTGCTCCTAGCAATTATCACGTAGTGGAAGCAGCAGCGGCCTAAATCAAGCTGTAGTGTATAGTATAGATCACGTAGAGGCAGTAGATAACTATAATAATAGTAGTATCTTATATTGAGAGCGCTATAACGAACAAGTGAGGGTAGGATCTTAAATCTTTCCAGTCCCTTATAGACCCTCCAACTATATCGGCAGGCTGTAGTCGCTAGAAGGGGCTTATAGGCTACTTTATAATTTCCGCAAAAAGATTTACTATATAAAAACAAAAAAATCGACTTACGGCTATATAAACAAGAAACCTACATACATAATTTAACAAATTCCACTAATAGCAAACAACCCTTATAAGCAACCCTATCCAACAATTATACCATTAGATAGCCCTAATTCTTAGCTTTCGAATAATATACTTCTTGAATTTCTACTATTACTAGTTATAGAGAAAAACGCTGTTAAAGCTAACTATAGGTTAGGCAACTTTACCTTAGTTAAATCCAGATGTTTCGCATCTAGTAACAGCGATATCTCTACCAAAAATCAACGTAATAAGACCTAATAAGGGTCACGTGATGGAGCAACTAGTAGGCATAAAAATAGGCTATACAGGGTAGCTTATTTTTAACAACTATTGCAGGTCCTTTAGCTAGTATTAGCTGTATAAACTTACTCTTTATTCTATTAGCTAAGGTGCAATTCTAGAGCTAGTGTAATAGTCTTCTTTAGGAGAAGTGTAAATCTAACGCTAAAGAAATAATTAAAGCCTACCTTAAGGACACTCCTATAGGTAGCAATGCTGTATAGAAGCAACTTAACCTCTATATTGCTAAAATTAATAAGTTAAATAAAAAGATTAACTAGATTAAAATAGAGGCTAAAGGAGGTTTATTTAATAAGTAGTTTAATAAATTATAGACTGCTATCTGCAGTATATATAACTAACTAAATAGCATAAGTTAATTTAATAAAGGTGTTAATAACGTTATTAATAAAAATAAAACCTTACTAAAGGTTGCTAGTAATATTAATATACTGTAGGCAGAAAGTAGATACTTATAATATAAAATTAACTACATTTACGCAAACTTCTTAGAACGCTTAGCTAACTAGCCTATTACTATATAAGGCCTCTTTAGTAATAGATTTAGCACTATTTAATGTAGAAGAAGTGCTTAGTTTATTCTAATTAACCTATCTTTAATGTATTTCTCTCTATTAATTCTATAAAAGACACTTTCTACAGTAAAGCTAATACTAACTAAGGTAAAAACGCTAACTAAGAGGCTAGCTGTAAGTAAACTAGTAGAAACACCTATTAAGCGTAAGACTAGTGCCTTTTAGGCAAAACCCTCTCTAAAGCCACTAGGAATATCCTTTAGCTTTACTTTCTAGAGAGAACTAATAGCCTGCTATAACTAACTAACAATTTACTACTATTAGTAATGCTTAGGGATTAGAATAGGCTATATATATATAAAGAAATACACTAAAGGGATTTAACAGAAAATTTGCTTTAATATAGATTAATTTTAATGCTTTTAACACTATATAGAATAATCTTATATAAAGAATATACTATATAGATTTAATAAATTAGCTTTATTATATAAGATTAATTTATAGGATTTAACATTATTTAGGATAATTTTACGTAACTTTACTTATATATAGAATATAGAACAAGCTTTAACGCTCTATTAGGTTTAAGGAAATCTATTAATTTAATATATAGATTTAATAGTTACTAGATTATAAGTGTAATTTAGGCATTATAAGTGTATAGAAAAATACGTAAATATAGCAACCTATACTGCAGATTGCACTACAACAACAACAACATATACTTACGCAATAAAACAACAACTACCTTTCTACGCCTTTTATAACAGCTAGATTAATAAGTTATTTAGTTTAATTTAATATACCTTTTAACAACTAACAATTAATTTTTAGAATAGCTAGAACAGCTAATCTTTTTTGTAGAGGTAGCACTTATTACAGAATAATTCTATAAACCTATAGGTTACTAGTGCATATAACTGCAATTATATATAAGTAGTTAGAAGCAACACTTAGGTAGTTAGATTAAACAATCAACAATTATTTACTAGAACACTATTTCTAGATGCTCCTTACAGAAGCTCTTACGACTCCTCTTACGATTTATTGCATAACCTGTCGAATCCAACAACCTATCGTCACTTCCGACAAACCCACGTTAGATCCCACCATAACATTTAGACTACTAATTAGGTTGGTATCTAAACCTAGGCAATATAGAGCATCCTTTAGAGCTAAAGGCCTATATTTAGCTGGATTTATACTAACTAGTACCTAGAATACAGCAGTTCCCTGTCCTTTAGGATAAATAGGACCTCC
Organism: Atkinsonella hypoxylon; assembly: GCA_000729835.1. Classification (NCBI taxonomy): domain Eukaryota; kingdom Fungi; phylum Ascomycota; class Sordariomycetes; order Hypocreales; family Clavicipitaceae; genus Atkinsonella; species Atkinsonella hypoxylon. Next base: position 14,668 of record JFHB01000310.1, read on the forward strand.
TCCAGTAGCAATAGGCGCAGTTTTACCCTTTTTTATAGGCTTAAAAGTCCTAAAAAATGCCTTATTGTTAACTATATAATAGGTAGAACCTATATTATATAGTAAGGAGTTTTTAATTATTCTATTAGAATAGTTAAAAGAAGGGGTATTATTACTAGTAGTACTAGTATTACTAGTAGTGGATTCTGTATCTAAATCATAAGAATTATTACTACTAGAACTGCTAGATTCACTATCGGAATCTATAGTATCCTGGTTGCTAGTAGATAGGTTATAATAACCTATAGTAAAAGCAGCTTCTCCATCCTTATTCCTAGAATTTTTGTTACTTCTTCTTCGGCCCTTCTACTTCTTCTTATTCTTAGAGGCTTTATCTATATCTTTATCTTTAGAGGCATTAGAATCGTTAGAATTAGAACCGTTAGAATTCTTCTTCTAATTAGGAGGATTCTTTCCTTAATTAGCCTTATTATTATTAGAACTATTAGAAGCCTTATAACTAAGAGCTTTAGATATAGAGGAGCTTTTATCTCTTTGTTCTTCTAATAAATTAGCTATAAGAAACTGTAAATTCAGCATTTTTACAGATAGACCTTGTGCTCTAGCAGCTCTAATAGAATATCGCTGCCTTTCAGCCTAGCTAGGGAAGGTCTTCTTTAAAGTATTAATATAATAATTTACCTAGTCGATAGGATTAATAGCTACACTATAGAGTTATAATCTAGCTAGTAAATTATTAAATTTAGCATTAAAGGCCTCTAAAGATCCCTTATAGTTCAAAAACAATAAGTTGTAATAACTAGTATATAGCGTACTACGTTGTATTTCAGCACTCTATAAATATTGCCTAACTAGAACGTTATAGGCATCTACAGGGGACTTATACTAGCTTATAGCAGCTTAAGGTCTAGATTAGCAACTATCTCTTATAATTATAAGGATAATAGCTTATTCTAAGTCTACTAAAGTACTAGCTGTACTAGAATTATTAATAAATTAAGGGAATCCTAGTGCCCTAAATTAAATAGTTAAAGCTTACTTCTACTGTTTAAAATTTTTAGGGCCTTTTAGCTTAGCAGCCTCTAGAATAGAGTAAACCTTCTTATTTAACTCTTTTATAGTGCCTTTATTAAAAGCAGGCAGAAAAGTAGCACTATTAGAGGAACTAGAAGGTTTAGGGACTTTAAAAGAGACTTTAGAAGTCTTAGAAGTAATAGGATCTGCTTTAGGAGACCCTATAGAGAGTTTACCTATAGATGTAATTATAGTATCTAATTTACTTAGTAAATCAGCTATATTACCTTTATTTTAGCTTTATTTTGCTTTACTATACCTAATAAATCTATTTAGGGTCTCTTATTGCTTATCCATTTAAGCTTTTAGATCAGCTTAAACATTATAGACTTGCACTACTCTTTTAGAAGCTAATCTAGCTTCTTTTAGAGCCTTTTTAGCTATATAATCTTCTTTATTAGAAGAGGAATCTACTAGCTAAGGGGGGGATCTAGCTGGACTAGGAAAGCTAGTAGCAGCAGCTGTAGCTAGTGTACTAGAACTACTACCCCGTTTAGGGCTTATACTCTTTCCCTTGCCTGTTCCTTTTGGTGCTATTTTAAGGGTTTTAATAGCTAATTTAACGCTCTTTATAGCTAATTATAGCCTAAATTATAGTGGAAATAGTAGTAAATAACAGTAATAATTCTTACTAAATATAGGCTAGAAGTGCCCTATATTTTTAGAAATTATACTGAGATTTTTCTCTAATTTCTTTCGTAACAGGTATAACAGGCTCTAAAGGCTGCGTTATATTGCAATCTATATGCACATACAATTTATATAGCAGACTAGATTTGTAAGCAGTTGCAAGGGGCATAAAACATAGGTTCTAGCTCTTTTTAGCTAAAAAAATTCAGGAGATTCTTCTCTAATTAGGTTCTAACAAATTAGTAGAGACCTAAGCACAGCTAATTTAGAGATATCTAGCTAATTTCTAGTTCAAAATCCCAACCGGTAGGATTACTACATAAATTAATTCTGCAACCGAAAACACAGGAATATCTAACGGCGACAAGAGCTGTTAGGCATGCACTACAAATTGTAGTATAGCTACTAATAGAGGTGCACAGGGTGCACAATATAATAACAACAACGAGCGATGCAGTGCAGCGCTAAGCTTATTTCTAGATAGAAATAATTAATTAGGCAGTGCCTAATAAAACAATTCGCAGCGCGAATGTAATGTATACAGATATATATATAATAATGTTGCGCAACGATAGAACCTAGCTATTAAGAATAGCTTTAAAAGTGTGTATACACAAGGTGCATAGAGTGCAGGAGGCACAAGGTGGGCAGAATAAAAACACTAGTATAGTGGCTAGCAATGTATATGCAGCAGGTATTAATAGCTTCTAGCAAGCTACTAATGACAGCAATAGCTGCTAGCGCAGGTCTCAATATAGCTTCTAGTGGGTAATACAGTATATAATAGTAGATTTTCAGCGGGCTAACAGCTTGCAGATAGGTCTTCCGGGCTTATAACCTTTTGAAAATAATAGGGATTACAGGACTAGATATCTAAGAGGGTAGTAGTCTCTTAGATTTAGCACCTATAATTGCTCCTAGCAATTATTATATAGTAGAAGCAGCAGCAGCCTAAATTAAGCTGTAGTGTATAGTATAGATCACGTAGAGGCAATAGATAACTGTAATAGTAGTATCTTTATATTGAGAGCGCTGTAACGAACAGTAAGGGTAGAATCTTAAATCTTTCTAGTCCCTTATAGACCCTTTAACTATATTAGTAGGCTATAGTTACTAGAAAGGGCTTATAGGCTACTTTATAATTTCCGCAAAAATATTTACTATATAAAAACAAAAAAATCGACTTACAGCTATACAAACGAGAAACCTATATGCACAATTTAATAAATTCCACTAATAGCAAATAACCCTTATAAGCAACTCTATCTAACAATTATACTATTAAATAGCCCTAATTCTTAGCTTTTAAATAATATACTTCTTAAATTTCTACCATTACTAGTTGTAGAGAAAAACGCTGTTAAAGCTAACTATAGGTTAGGCAACTTTGCCTTAGTTAAATCCAGATGTTTCGCATCTAGTAACAGTGATATCTCTACCAAAAATCAACGTAACATAACCAAAAAAGGGTCACGTGATAGAGCAACTAGTAGGCAACTAGTAAGCATAAAAATAGACTACAGGGTAGCTTATTTTTAACAATAGTTTTATTAATTCTAGAGAAAAATAAGTTAATAATAGCTATAAAGAAGTTGTTTATAGGCTACCTAGCTATTTAGCTGTTAGGTTTTATTGTTAATAGTAATAGAATTACTAATATAAATAATAAGCTAAAAGCTTTTTAAAAACTTAAGTTTTTAGTAAATCTTATAAATCTAAAGACCTTTATTAGTATAGCTAGCTTTTTATAGAAAAGTATTCTATAGTTTAATATATAAATTTACTTACTATAGAAATAAAAGACTACCTTACTATAAAAGCTTTATAAGAAAGGCTTAGCTAATAGTTTACTAAAACTAATACACTAAAAGAAAGCTTAAGAAGTAATATTTTTACTAAAACCTAAGGAAAAGAAGGCATTCTAAGAGGTAAAAGTATACTTTAATAAAAACACTATTCTATAGCACTATAACTTTAGTAAGTATTTATTCTTTAAAGTTAACGCTTATAAGGAAGAATTTAAGCTCTTTATCTTCTAGCTTATAGGTAAATAGAATAGTTATAGTATATTTAGTAAAGATATTAAAAATAACTAGCTTTAACTAATTCTTTTTCTCTTAATATATACTTTTAATATAAAGAAATATTATAGATTAACTAAGGTAGAGGTAGCTATAATTATATAGAGTGTTTAAAAGCTATAGAAAATAGTTTAATCTAACTACTACACTATTAATATTATTATAGACTACTTATTAGTAAAGAGAATTATTAAATATACCTTACTTACTATAATAGATTTAGATAAAGCTAACCTAAAATTAGCTAAAGTAGCTAATTATTTATTGCAATTTAACCTAAGAGTCTTCTATATACTAGAAGTACTAAATATAGTGCTAAATACGCTCTTTAGGTTGCTAGTTATAGTTTTATACTAAGAGAAGGCTTATAACAGTAAATTTAATAAGCTTAATATAAGTATATTTTTTACTAAAGAATGCAGCACTATAGCAGTATTAAATAAAGGTTTAAAAGAGGAAATTGTTTAAGGCTATAGTTTTAATTTAAAGCTTAATAGAATTATAGAAGGTATTAAGGACTTTTATAAAAAGTAGGCTTAGTAAAATTAATAATAAAGACTAAGGATTTTACTATATAAATAGGCCTTATAAGATAATAGGCTTTTATACTATTATAATAGAAAAGGCCTATTTTAACTATATATACCTATAAAGGTTATAGAATTTATCCTTAAAATAGTTTATAATAATTAAAACTATTTTAGCGCCTATAGAATAGCAGTAGAATTATAAGTAGTTTACTTTCTATAGATATATAAGTAAATTTAAATCTATATTGCTTACTACTATACTTATAAAAAAAACATAATTAACTACAGTAAGCTACTAAAGGAATTAAGGTTATTAAAGTTAGTTCTAATGCTCTTTTATATAATTTTACTTAATTTTTATTACTAATATACCTAAAGTTAGCTTAATAAATACTTTATAGTAAAAAGATAAATATAGCTTCTATAACTTACTATATTTAATAAATTGCTTATTTAGTAAGTAAATAATTCTTATACTTAAGTATATAATATATATAGTAGAAATTTAAGTAGAACTACTCTTATAGATACTATATTTATTAAACTAAAGCCTTCTTAAGTAGATTATAAGTAACTAAGATCTAAAGTTTATTTCTAATATTTAGAGAAATATATTTACCTAAATTAGAAGTAAATTACTTATAGCTATAGCTTACTACCTATAGATAAATAGAATAGCTAAATAAAAGAATTAAATAGTTATTATTACTGTTTAATACTATATAGTTATAAATCTAAATACACTATAGACTATAATACTTCTAGCACTATAGCACTAACTTAATAATATAGTAGTAGTTAGTATAGAGATTTCCTTTAATAAACTTATATATAGTTTTTAACTAGCTACTATTGTTAATTTAATCTAATTAAATAACGTTTTTAGCAATAGAATAGATATAAGTAATATAGCTATACTTTAGAAGCTATACTAGTAAGAGGTAGAAACAGCTATTAGTATAGTAAATGCTTTAAGTAAGATTAAATATAACGCTTAGTATAAGCCTATTAATATTAAAGTAAAGAATATAGTTTACCTATAATTACACTAAAGATATATACTTCTAGAAAAGCTAAAAAAGAAATAGTCTTTTTAATAAATAAAGCTATATAAAGTTCTTATAAAAGTAAGTCTATTGTTATTTTACCTAGATTTTCTACTAGATTTATATATATACTTAGTAGTATTAGTAGCTTACCTTTAGAAGCTAAGATAAAGTAAAGACCCTTTTAACTAAAAAAAGTAACTACTACTGCTAATTACAATAGAAGGGTTTAGTATAAAGAACTATTAAGAAATTAAGCGAATTTATACCTATTAAATCTAACGTTTCTACAGTAAGTTAAGTAAGCTATATTTAGAATTCCTTATATAATAGAAAGAGTTCTTTACTAAAGACAACTAATAAATTACTAAAAATAAGCTTAAAGTTAATACTTTTAAAATTATAAATAAATATCTATAGAAACACTTTATAAATTAAGAAGAAGAGTATTAGCGTTATTAAAAGGGTAATATAGCCTACTAAAAAACCCTAAATTAGCTAGTAGAAGCTTACTACTAACTCTTTTCCTTATAAGTTTTAATTTCCTTTATTATATAATAATTTATTTAAATCTCTTAGTATCTTTTTCTTTATTTCTTTATTTATTATTATAGAAACTATTAAAATTAACCTATATTATAGAATTATAGAAGGTTAAGAAGAAAACACCTATAAATCTATATACTATTGTTTTAATCTACTTTTCTCTATAAATTTACCTTTACTTTTGTGAATTTTTACGCTTTCTACTATATAACCTTTTCCTTATACCTTTATATATTATAAAATCTTATAAATTTATTAATACTATTATAGCTGCTGCTTTTTCTATCCCTTTAGGCTATTGTTTAGCTACTTCTAATAGTTAAACACTAGAATACTACACTAAGAGCAATAGACTACTTATAGAGTAAATTCCTATAGTCTATAGAACTAACTAGCCTCTATAGAGCTACTTCTAGCTCTTTCTATCTCTTCTATAGAAAATCTACTACTATTATTCTTTTCTTTTAGTAGTTTAGAATTATTAATTCTAGTAAACCTAGATAGCTTATTCTAAGAAGAGAATAATAATAGTAACTATACTTAAGCTATAATACTACTACTATTTAAACCTAAAGAAGAATATATTGCTTCTAATATATATATTAACTATAATAATAGTTCTAACGCTAAGAGTAAAGGTTCTAAGTTTAAGGAGCAGGAATATAACTATAAAGAGAATATAGTAGCTATAGAGCTAAATAATATTAAAACTTATTTTATATTACTTAACTTCTGCTGCCTATATAGCACTTTTAGTAGGCCTAGAAGTGCTAAGGGCACCCTAAAAGTTAATAAGTTTATCTTTAGCACTATTTCTATAGAAATTAAAGATAATATTAATATTACTAATGTAGGGCCTATTACAGAAGACTATAGTTAGTATTGCTATACTAATAGAGCTAAAGAAAAGGTATAGAATATAGAAAATGCTATTTACGCTTATACCTATAAATTTACTCTAAAAGGCAGTATAATAGATAAAACTAGCATTAAGGTCTCTAAAGACAATATATATTACTTACTCTAGTAGAATATAGTAATATATATCTTTAGAATTTATAATAACTATAAAGTAAAGCGCTAGAACTAGCAGTATAAAGGCAAGAATGCTAAAGTATCTATAGGTAACGCTAGAGTAGCTAGAAGAGGCAAAATATAGGTAAAAGCAGCAGCTACTGTATACTATAGTAGTAATATAGTAAAAAGAGGTAAAGAAACTGTTACTGTAGATTTATCCACTAGTCTACTGTTATAGGTAGCGTTACTTACTATCTGCTTCTTTAATAAATTTAGCGGGATTAATAGCACTATTGCAGGTGCCTTAACTAGTATTAGCTGCATAGACTTACTCTTTATTCTATTAGCTAAGGTGCAATCTGTCACGGCCACAAGGGAAAGATTAAATGGTCTTATTAGGCTCTATCAACGAAGACTCTAAGATAGAGGGGAAAAGAGGAAAAAGGAGGCGAAGCCTCTATAGGTGCCTAAGGGCTATAAGATCAACGGACCCTAGTAGAGTTAACACCCTAAAGTAGGGCTACGTTTAGCGCATCTAACAGTTTAACGTTATTCCGTAACGGTTTAAGGTTTTTCCGAAGAAGACCTAAGGTCCTATAGCTTAAGCTAGCGCCTATAAAGTAGCTAACTTAGAATATCTTAATATTAAGGTAACTAATAATAATAACAAGGGATTGTAACTGTTACACTACTCCCTTCTAAACCTAATATCGTTAGACAATATCGAAGGTTTTACCTATATTGTATAGGTCTTTTCCTCTTTATTGTAGTATCTTTTACAGTTATATTGTTATTGTTGTGTTCTACTACAGCTTTATCGTTAGCAGCTGTAACTAACTATTTCTGTAGTCTTACTAGTAGTCCTGCAGCATCTAGATACTTCTTGTGAAATTTAACTAAGGCTGCTGCTGCATTAGCTAAATTTCTTACTAGATACTATTAATTATCTAGGTTATAACCTTTCTAACTAACCTAATATTCTAAGGTCTTATTCTAACCTTTTAATCTAGAGGCTAGTACTTAGTTAACTTTATACTCTATTTAGCCTTAGATTTCTTGTAGTTCCTCTAGTGTAATTAGCTGCTAAGGCAATAGATTAATTAGTGCCTTCTGTAGCCTATCTGCATAAAACAACAGAGACCCTTTAAACTAGCCTAGAATATCTAAGATAAAGCTGTAACCTCTCTTTTCAATTATTAACTATAGACTAGTGTATTAAGAATTAAGTTAAGTAGTTAAGGCTGAAGTTATAAAGCCTTTCTTCTGTATATAGACTTTATTGCCTACATTAAAGTTAACTTCCCTTCTTTTCTAATTAGCCTAGTTCTCTTATGCCTTTTAGGCTTTAACTGCATTTTGCTACATAAGGTCTTATACCTCCTTTGTTTATATAATAATGTTTTAAGTAGTTTGCGCCCTTTCTAAATTAACAAGATTAAATAGTTTATTATCTAATGCTAATAGATTCTGTAGTAGTTGTCACGGCCATAAGGGAAAGATCAAATGGTCTTATTAGGCTCTATCAACGAAGACTTTAAGATAGAGAGGAAAGGAGGAAAAAGGAGACGAAGCCTCTATAGGTGCTTAAGGGCTATAAGATTAACGGACCCTAGTGGAGTTAACAACCTAAAGTAGGGCTACGTTTAGTGCATCTAACGGTCTAACGTTATTCTATAACAGTTTAAGGTTCTACTAAAGGATTAAGGCCTTACTAAGCTAGCACTAATAGAGTAGCTAACTTAGAACATTTAAACATTAAGGTAATAAAGAACAATAAAGCATTATGCTAAGGGCTTATAACTATTATACTACCCCCTTCTAAACCTAATATTTTTAAACAATATTAAAGGTTTTACCTATATTATATAGGTCTTTTCCTCTTTATTATAGTATCCTTAGCAGCTATATTGTTATTGCTGTATTCTACTACAGCTTTATTATTAGTAGCTGCAACTAACTATTCCTATAGTCTTACTAGTAGTTCTACAGCATCTAGATACTTCTTATAAAATTTAACTAAGGCTAACGCTATATTAGCTAAATTCTTCGCTAAATACTATTAATTATCTAGGTTGTAACCTTTCTAACTAACTTAATATTCTAAGGTTTTATTCTAACCCTTTAATCTAAAGGCTAGTACTTAGTTAACTTTATATTCTATTTAGCTCTAGATTTCTTATAGTTCCTTTAGCGTTATTAGCTACTAAGGCAATAGATTAATTAATGCCTTCTGTAGCCTATTTATATAAAACAATAGAGACCCTTTAAACTAGCCTAGAATATCTAAGATAAAGCTATAACCTCTCTTTTTAATTATTAACTATAGACTAGTGTATTAAGAATTAAGTTAAGTAGTTAGAGCTAAAGTTATAAAGCCTTTCTTCTATATATAGACTTTATTGCCTATATTAAAGTTAACTTCCCTTTTTTTCTAATTAGCCTAGTTCTCTTATACCTTTTAGGCTTTAACTGCATTTTACTATATAAGGTTTTATACTTTCTTTATTTATATAATAATGTTTTAAGCAGTTTATACTCTTTCTAAATTAATAAGATTAAATAGTTTATTATTTAATGCTAATAGATTCTATAGTAGTTAACCTAATAATACCTAAAGAGAATATATATTTAACAATAAGTACTATAATATATTATATATAAAGTTTAAAGTAGAAAAGTAAATACTTTACTACCTTTAATACTAGTTAATATAGAATCTTAGTTTCTAATTTAATTCTTAATTTATAATCTCTATAGCTCCTTAGGTTTATAGGTGTAAAGAACTTCTATAATAATGTTTTATACTAGTTAGCTTATTAATTGTTTTTAGGAATTCTAATATAAAAGAGCTAGTATTATTGCTAATTTAAACACTAAATAAGCTAAGGAAACAATATATATATTAATAATACTATTGTATAATCTTTTCTACTGTATCTATCTTATAGCCTAAAAGAGTAGCTATTAGGTAACTAAATTTGTAAATAAACACCTAAATATAGTTATAGCTAAATTTATCTAGAGGTATATCCTTACTATTAATAACTACCTACTTCTATACTTTATTTAGTACTAGTAGAGAGTGTAATAAGCCTAGAGTCTTATTATAGTAAGGTTTATTGCAGTTATAGTTTAGATAATTCTTTATAAAGGTTTAGATATTATAATTTATTCTTTACTACTAATATTGCCTTTTAATAAGATTAATTGTTTTATATTAACCTCTATAGGTAAAAATAGATAGTATATAAGCTTTATAAATTAATGCTATATATAAGAAGATCTTTCTATTACTAGTTTAAACTAGAACTACTAGCTTTCTATTGTAAGAACCTAGACCTTATTCTTTATTTTCTTTAACAATTAAGTCTACTAGGTTTAATCCTTAAAGTCTCTTTTATACACTTAATATTATTTTATTATTAACTTAATTAAGTAGTATTATCTTAAAGGTTTAGTTTAAAGCTTTTTAGGCTTTAACAGTAGAAGTGTTAATAGTTTTTCTTAATAGAGTATTAGTAATAATATTATTTTTTCCTTTTTAATACTAAAAAGTAATATTAAAGTTAGCTAAGAAGTTAGCTTATCTAACTTAATGCATTAATAGTAGCCTCTTAGTAGACTAATACAATAGTGCTTAGTAATTAGTAATAATAAAGAATTAAGTACTAAGCAGCTTAAGTTTAAAGTGCTATAACGTTTAAACTATAGCTAATATTTCTTAATTCTAGATAGAATAAGCTCTTTCTACTAGTGTTATAGTCTTACTAAAATATCTAATAGGTTTCTATTTATTGTTGTCTTATAACTATATAATTACTTTTTCTATAGCGTTATAAGAAGCATTAGTCTCTACTTAGGTTTTTCTACTTAGTTAAAAGAAAGCTAATATAGGTGCTTAAGTAGCTAATTTCTTTATTAGATTAAATACTTATTATTGTTCTAGTTTAATAATAAATATTGCCTCTTTCTTAAGTAAGTAATTTAGTAGTTCTACTATATTACTAGAATAACTATAGAATATATAAATGTAATTATATAACCTAAGGAAGAATCTTAGTGTAGTCTTAAAAGTTAAATCTTTAATCTTTTAGCTAATAATAGCTTTAATCTTAGCTAAATTAATTTATATACCTTTTTTAACTTTAATTATTATACCTAAGTAGTTAATACTTTTTATATTAAACTAGAATTTCTTAATATTACCTTAAAGATTAGCTTTATATAATTAGTAAATAACTTCTTTAACTTAAGACTAATAAACCTTTTCTACTTTATTATCTATATAGATTAAGATATTATTAGTATAAGCATTAGTAAAGAGGTTAAGTAATTTATTAAGCTAAGCATTAATAAATAATTACTATTAAGCTAGTTTAACTTTTAATCTAAAGGGAAGTACTTTCTACTAAAATATTCCTTAGTAAGTTTAAAAAGTAGTTAGGTATTAAGAGTTTACTTTAATTAATATTTAATTAAAAGCTTTAATAACATTAATCTTACTTATTCTTTTAGCTTATTAGCAATTAGTAATAGTTTCTTTAATATTTAAAGTAAGAACTAATTAAGGCTTTAGGAAGTTATTAATCTATTAATAATCTTAGTAGAAATACCTCTTACTAAAGTAAGGTTTTAGAGTAAAAACATTTAATGTAGGTTTATTAGCTATATAGAGTTTAATTAATCTAGCCTTTAATAGTTCTTTAATAGCTTTCTTTTCTAA
>JFHB01000311.1:0-25876 GCA_000729835.1 Atkinsonella hypoxylon
GCATCTATCAAGGGGTGTGAAGAAGGCGTTGGATGGCTCTTTTTTTTTTTCGTTTAGGCATGAATGTGGGCTGGGATGGAATGGAGCTGATCATTGCAAAAGGTTTTGGCCACCCGTGGCATGGCATCTTTCTCGACTGAATAAGCTTTTTTTTTTTTTTTGAATCCAAATCAGGCCATTCTGCCAGGGAAAGCCCAAGCTCGTACCACGTCAAATTGAGCCTGCTCGACACCTTTCTTGCGAGTCGTTTCCTTTTTCAAAGAAAACCCCCTTCTCACCCCCCCCCCCCCCTTAAAAACCCATGTTTTAAAAAAATACAATTTCTTTTTTGATTCTGTTGCAGACACGTCATGCGGCCCATGTCTCGCCCGGAAAACCCGGAGTGGGGGCGGAGAAGCACGTGAATGCCAAACAGAGGATAGACGGTCTCGGAAATACCTCGGCTGCCCAGGGTGTATCGCTGCTTTTCCTGCTGGTGAGGAGGAAACAGTTATTAATCCGGTCTGGTGGTGCTCCGTACTCTGGTCAAGGCAAACTGGAAATATCCCAGACAATACCGGATTGGAGCGCCCCCCACCGTGACTACGTATGTACAGTACAAGCCCAAGGCTTATTTACCGGGTCCAAATAACGCCGAGCCGGCTTTCAGAGGGACGAAACGCCCTTATCGGGAGGTTGGATGTTTTTATGCTTGGGAAAGGGGAGACAGGAGGAGGGCATGTGAGGTCAGTGGAGGCGGCAGGGGGCTTTCTGGCGGGGAAACCGAATGCTTGGGTTTGGCATGGATATTGCGGGACGATGGTGCGAGGTTTCGGGCGGCACGGGCTGTGTGACGTAGATGGATTTCATTTGTCGGCCGAGGCAGGTCTTCCTATCAGATAGCGCCCGTTGTTGTTATCTTTGCCGGCCGGCCAGCCCGTAGAAGGGGCACCTAATAATAGGTACCTACCGAGGTTAGATGGGGCGGTTCTGACGGGGTCGGCCTGGCCATTGGGAAGGCGAGCCGCGTTACGTACTGTGCAGTTCACCGGAATTCGTGCGCTAGCGCTGAGCCGGGAGTGCCCGCTGCCGCTTGCCGCTTGCCGCTGCCGCTCGCCCATTGTCGTTGGTCGGTGGCCAGAGAGTAGTGCCAGGGGATAGAGAACAAGCAAGCCTACCTGATCTAGCGCGTGGTTCAGTTCAATCCGATTAAGTAGTAACTGACCTGACTGACCTGACTGACCTGACCGTGTGGAGCGCAGACTTACCAGAATTTATAATTCTTGTAGCATACAGGGAATCGCGAGAAACCAGAGAAAATTTAACTAGTATGCTTGGAAAAGAAAACGCTTGAAAAACTTATACGTATTAAAATACCAAAGAAAACAAATCAAGCCATGAGATTTTTGATATATCTCTTAGATAGTATTATCGTAATGCGCGCGACAACGCGCTTAGTGCACGCAGAGTGTGAATGTATAGTATTATTGGCCAAAGTAGGGCCCATTGGCCCACTCTACAGAGACCCATATCATGGCTCAGGTGGTTCAGGTCATGTAGGCAGGTATTCCCTTCCCTGCTCCGTATACGGAGCAACCTGGAGCATACTTTGTTATTTACCTCGGGTACCTTATGCACTCCCTAGATGCCCGGGCCAAGCACGCATCGTTGCTGTGCATGAGCATCGGACTGTAGCGCACGAGAAAGAAATGCCGCGCCGCTGCAACCCATCCAGCATCCAGCCAGCCTTATGTAATACCAGACTCCGTGCCATCTGTCTGCCCACCTCTTCTCTCTTGGCTCGTGCATGCTGCACAAAACCCGCAACGGCCAAAATATGAAACCGTTCTAAAAAATCCACAACGTGCGCACCATGGCACGGCACAGATGGCCAAACGGCCTTGTTCGCCCCTTCCCCAGCCCGGAGCACAGACGACATGCAGCATCCATCTCTCGGACGTAACACCGGAGGATTCCATCTTTTGTGCACTCCGTACGAACTCGCCTTTTGCTATCTGTCTGGTGTTCATGTTCCTGGCTGGCCTTTCAAGTGTACACGCCCCTCACCCTCAACCTTGGGTCAGTCTTATGCCTAAGCAGCTTTAAAAAAAAAATCCTCTTTTTTAATTTACTTACAAGCCACCGGGCGAAGCCGAGTTTTTGATGCAGCCATTGAATTCGAATCGGGCCAACGACGCAGCAATTACATTTCAACAGAGGTATGGACAGCCGTGCCGGCGTCCGATAAATAGCCTTTTTTTTGCACCCCCAGGCCCTCTTCGTTGGATTTGGATCGAAACGGTGACAGTCCTGTTGATTTAGTGAAGTCCCGGGGCGTGGAAATGGGCTGCGAGGAAAAAACTTTTTCTTACCTCTTGCCCCATCTTGAACGCCTCATGTACCGACTCGCGTGGAACAAAAGGAAATAAATTACGCCAACGAGGTCTCTTGTCCGTCATGATTATGCCATTTTGTGCTTAAGTTGCAAACACCGTCCAATTTGTTGCTTTTTTTGGTATTTCTGGCGTTTTTTTTTTTTCAGTGCTTCGTGGCGGCGTGTCTGTAACATTCCGAAATCCTTTCACCTGCCACCATTCGTACTTCTAGATTGCAAAATTTTCTTTCTTTTGTTACCAGCTTCTTCAAGCCAGATACGGGGGGTTACCTTCCTGTCAGAAGTGGCACGTTCGTAGGCGACTGATACAACAGGCCACTTCTCGTCAGTTTCAGTTTCAATGTTAAACTCTCGTCGAAGCTTTGGGGATTGCACGCCCCGGTTCCGCGAATATGGCCTGTAGACGACCTGAGGCATGTAGCTGACCTGACCTGAGGGTGCTAGCATGGCGCCGCTATTAGACTATTTTCTGGCACCTCAACACCCGTGCTGAAGCTTGGACTATGTCGTTTGACGACAAACCTGACAAAACCCCCAATGTCATCCCATGCTCTGTCTGCCTGGTGCAAATTTGCTTTCTCACTCCCTTAATCCGTCTTGTCCGTCCACGTTGCTCTTCTTATGAGAGTGGAGTTACGAATGATACGCGCTTCGTGCCGGAGCGGCTCAAGCCTCCATGTCCTCACGCTTTAAGCCGCGATATCTGCCAAAGCCAGCGATGCATCATCCGTTCAAGGGAGCCGTGCTGCTGGTTTGGTTCCAGTTACGTGCCAGTTACACTTCGCGCGAAAGGGTGACCGAAGAAAGATCATGTCCGCCGACGAATATGCAGGCGTGTATAGGATAATTTCTCGGATAGTAATACCCGAACCTAGTGAATGTAGCCTGCACAGAGTGGTGATCCAAATGGTGGCCGACGCAAAATGGCGTTCCATCGTCGGATCACTGGCGGCGATCATGTGCAGCAAAGACAGAACACGACATTGCAAGCTCTACCGTGTTACTTTGATGAGACTTGTGCGAGGCATTCGTCAACTTTTGCGGATCATTAGTTACCCAGCGAAACATTCTGACACGCTGCCGGGCCCGCTGTTCTGCCCGCAGCTGTCTTCGTTTCATCAAATTTACGATCCTCCCTTGCTAATGCCGCTGTTATTAGTGTGGACTGTACAGTGCATGATTGATCGGCGACGTCTTGTCCCATCCTCGTTCGGGAATCAAGGCCTCCATAGTGTGGTGGAGTCGAGATGATGTATCCAGTAGAGGTAGTTGCCATTATCAGGAGATGCACTTCTCGCCGTATGGTATTGCATACACCCTTCATGTTTGCTTATCTGACACGCAACGAGCCCAGTACGTCTCAATGCCCGATCTCTCCCCAGAGCGCTTCACGTAACTTGGTCGACTTGTATTGGACACAATGCCACATGGCCCCATGTTTTCCATTCCCGTTGTCAGTTCAATGAGAGGAGTAAAAATCAATTTGTTTACCAATCATGCGTTTGTGATGTCGAAGATCAATCGTGGGCGCATCGGGTGGCAGGGCATTTGACGTGGTTCGAAGCCAGCGACTTGAATAATACGTTGCATATTCGGAGACATTTGCGGTCAATATTGAGCGACATAATGTGCTTCTGCTGAAATGCACCTAACCTGCCTTGTGTGAGTGGAAGGAGCAAAATATTGACGGCATATCGCGGCCAATATCCGTACATTCAGCCGGGCAAACACGTCCATTGTTAGACGACTGATGTTTGTGAGCTGGCCGATTCCACCAGTATCGTGAACAATCATTTGCGCCAAGGTCCGTATTATGAATGGTGCGATCTCGCGCGTGTTTCATGCTCTGAATATGCCTTGATACCTGATCATATTTACCGTGGAGAAAGATCAACAAGCCCAAGACTGATGGCCATGTTATCTTTCGTCGCTCTAATCGCCCGGAAGGGGTTGTAACACCTCATTAGATAGGGAAGACAGCTATGGTTATCTTTGTCCAATCGGCCGGTAGTCACTCTGCAATGCCATTTGTGGATTGGGCCTGCCTGTCTCCTTTCACTAAAATTGATGCTATTAGTGCCACCAGCGTTGCACATCAAATTGGCATGTGTTTACGACCCTTTGTCTTAGCACACCGAGTCAAAAAGATTGAAACAAGATTCTCTGGGTATCAAGTCTTACTTTTACGGATAGACCTCCTTGATCAGGCAATAAAGCACGAGACCATGCCGGACCGGAGCATCCCGCGACACTATGACTTTGGGTGGTAAGTTATCGAATGCGGCGCTTCAGTGGAAGGGTTGTGTTCACTAAGAAGTCTGCCTTTCCACCTAGCAATTCTAGATATGTGCCTCATCAGATAACTGAGTCCAAATTGTTTTCTTTCCCAAACTTCGTATCAATCAGGTGCCTATTGTCGCGGTTAGCAGCGGACTAAACATAATCTGTTCACCTGGGATTGTAATACCTATCTTCTTTTTTCAATTATTCTAGTACTGCATTAACTCACCTCGCACCTATCTCATCTACAAAACATCTATCTACCAATTTTCCCGCCCTAGGTGTGCTTTTCTGGGATTCAATATCGGAAGAGATGTTCGAGGAAGACAAGTCTACGATATCAGACTAGGGGCTAGCATTTGACAAGTAACATTTCTCCAGATATCGAAGCGCGAGTGGCATTCATTTGCTAACAAGATCTCTAGGAGCAATCTATCTCGATTCGCTCGACGCTTTCATGTTTTGGCCTGCCTTGGGTTTAAGCAACCTTCTTCAATTCCACATCACTGAAACCATATTAGTCAAAGAGCACAAACGAATTTGAAGGCTGTGGTCTGGTCTTACAAGATGAGCGATGAGTTAGGGGGGATGTGACCGGGAAAGCCGCTGTAGTACAGTTCTTGTAAGTCTCGATTGTAGCCTGGGATGGGAAGCTACTGGACATACCGAGCGCCATATGCGAAGTCTGGGGAGATGTCGAGAGTAGCCTTCTCTCCGACCTTCATTTGGGGGATACTCTCGTCCCAGCCTGTACATCAATGTTAGGAGTCTGGACTGTGAAAGGCTGCCGCTATGATTTTGACGTTTCCCATACCCCGGATAACCTGACCAATGCCAATCTTGACAACGAAGTCACCGCGGCCGACAGATGAATCGAACCTAGTGAGCGGAATTTTCAGAAAACCTGCTGACGAGGGCCAAGCCATAGTCATGCAATATAGACATACTGGTCGCCCTTCTTGCCGGGCTTTGTCTCGTCCTTAAGCCAGCCAGTGTACTCAATGGTAACGGTTTCGCCGGTGGTTGGCTGCTCGCCAGTACCCTCCCTGAGGATAGTCTTCTGGACACCCATGATGAGGCACTTAGCGAAGTAATTGAAAATTAAGATAGGTTAAGCAGCATGAAGATCGTGGTTTGTTGAAGAAGGAAGAAATTTGAGTCAAGCTGCGGAAGCTCAGAGCTGCAAGAATGGTGGGGTAGAGGGGTAGAGGGGTAGAGGGGTAGAGGTAGCGGGGCAGGAAAGGAAAGTCTGAGCTGCAGCCAATAGCAGCAACTGCACAGATGACTAGCGCCAACGTACAATACCTAGTTGGAAAGAATGTGTCGAAAGAATGTCATGGAAGCTAGAGACCACAGGAAGGTGCTAGGTTTACAATGTCGTCTAGATGCATTGACGAGCCAAATCATGCCTTAGTTAGCCGAAGGAACTTCATGAATCCGTGCAAGTGCTAGTCGCGAGCTATGGGGGAGTCAGCCAATAGAACACTCATCACTTTCTCATGTTGAATTGACGCGATTCCCCAATCTGCTTTAAATAGCTTATCATACCACAAAAATTCGACATGATACAAAAAAGGGTGAATATTCATCCAAAAAGGATGCAGTCCGACATTTTCGAGCTAATGGAAAATGCTCGAACAATTTGCGATAATATTCACTGATCGGTTTCAAGAGGCCATGGCCCTCCTTGTTTTCCCTCATCGATATTATCGCCAAGTTGAACTTTACTCTGGAGTTTGACGATTTCTATAGATAAAGCGCTTGGATTGTGGATATACCGTTGGCTCGATAGGTTTAGACGAGGGAACGGTGTTAGGGGACATGTACAGCGAGGCAACATGATAGAATGGAAATGATCTTAATGAATGTCTCTGAAGAGCAACGAAAACTAAGCAGAGAGGTGAAGAAGATGATGATTAAGGGAAAAAGGACAGAGGCTCTTCAAACACAATCTGCGATAAGGGCCAGAGCATTTGTGACCCGACAGATGGACAACTTTGCTGACCAAAACTGCGCGTTGAAATATGCTCGAACCACATAGCCTTTTTGTATCCAGGATTTCCAAAAATTATAATACATGCACCTTTTACATGGAGCCTCCCTCTCTGAGCCACCGAGAACATGATGACAGTGTCAAGAAGCTCTTGCCAACGTTGGATAGCCTAGACAATTTAGAACCGTGCACAAACCCGTAGACAATAAATTCTACAATCCTGAACAAAGGTCATCTACTTGATAATGAAGTTGAGATCTATGAAATGGTGTTGCTTCCTTTCGCATCCAATGAACCTTTCATGTATCATACCCTATCTTCCCCCTGTGAGTGAAGCCAACGGAACGGAAATGTATCGTACTTGGAGGGGACTAACCTCAAGACGAAAATGCAGATAATGATCTAGAACATGTGACCTATATCGCGGTTACGTCCCCTGCAACTTTTGATAAAAACTAATTAAAGTTCTCTAGGGGAATCAAGGCGGGTTCGACTGTGGTCATGTAATTCGTATTTTCCTTACAATGCCACTACCGCATTCGCAATGTGGAACGGCGATTTAGCATTGGATGGTTGAAGCAATGCTGAATTAATTATCAACGTGATACAAGAAGAAAATGCGAAGGCCCTGTGAGACCAATGACCCATGAGTATCTGCTTCGACTCGAAAAGTCTATACTGCACTTGTGTATAGTTCCGTCCTTAAAGAAGGGGACAGATTTTCGGGGCCCCAAGGCTGAGTGAGTATCATGACAAAGGTGAAATTCATTTAGTGTGCCGTCGTGGTTGCAGTTGTGAACTTGGACAGTGAGTAATCCCCTAAAAAGGCTATCATTAATTTAGAAGATATTTTGCTAGTGACACGAAACCCGATCATGAAGTCATCGATACTAAGAAGCTGTGCCACTCCGGAAACAACAGCCCTCTGGCACTATTCGAAACGAGTAACGTCTACAGGACCGAAAGGCTCTTGGAAGGGGAGGTATTACTCCTGACAAGGCGAATTTGCCTTCAGGTCGATACCTTTCATTTCGACCTTCGTACGGACGTACACTGTGATCATTTTAAGCTTGACGCTTACAGAAAGGAACATTTGAGAGCAAAGCAGCTGGTCAGATGGAGGCGGACCAATCAGCAACGGCCGCTGCTCCACGCCAGTCCACGGATCTCCACCGCGTTCCAAAGACGTTCAGATGCTGGCTGCTCCCCGCCACAAAAAAATCCAGATGTCCCTAGACACCATCCTCGTGGGCACATTTCTGCTGTGCATGCCTGGGCCACTCTTCCTCCCGCCTTTGCTTCTGCCTGTTCTAATATCCGTCTTAATTCGCTCACTTACCCTCGGCATCGACTACCTCCCTCTAGCGACTCTATTCAATCCTCGTGAGCTGCTCGGACGTGCTGTCATTCCCCTTTTCCCCTTTTGGTCTCGTTCTCCTCAGCAGCGTCCGTCTAGTCTAAGAGTCGGTCAACATGCAAGCTCCAGTGCTGGTTATGAGTAAGTAGAAGAATGCTTTTTTTCTCCACGTCGTGATGTTCTTGAGCTTGATTCCTGTTCGCCCGAAGCTTCGCTACGTCTACGAATGCAATTTATCATACTGACTGCAATTATCAAGACACCAATAGCGGTGAGAGACAGACAGGACGGAAAGCTCAACTATCAAACATAGCTGCCGCAAAGACGTACGTTATTCCGGTCTCACACCCGACGCAATGGCATAAACCCCCACTAAAACCGTAATGTCTCGATTCACAGTGTTGCCGATATCATTCGATCATGTCTCGGTCCTAAGGCCATGCTCAAGATGCTCCTTGACCCTATGGGCGGAATTGTCTTGACCAACGATGGCCATGCCATCTTACGAGAAATCGAAGTATCACATCCCGCCGCCAAGAGCATGATTGAGCTGAGCCGAACACAAGACGAAGAAGTAGGCGACGGAACCACTACTGTCATCATTCTAGGTATGTGTCTCATCATCTTTAAGCATCGTTGTCCCGCCAGGATTTTCTTTGCCACGGACTTCCTTCGGGATAAGTGGTCTTGTGCTCTGATAGGAGGATGTAGTTACTAACATGCCATTCTCTTCCGACTAGCTGGTGAAATCCTCGCCCAGGCTCTACCCCAGCTCGAACGCAACATCCATCCCGTCGTAATCATCTCCGCCTTCAAGCGTGCCCTTGAGGACGCCATCAAGATTATCGACGAAATATCCTTGCCCATCGACATTAATGACGACAAGGCTATGCATCAGCTCATCTCGTCGTCCATTGGTACCAAATTTGTGTCTCGCTGGATGGGCCAAATGTGCGACCTCGCCCTCAAGGCCGTCCGAACGGTGACCTGGGAGGCCGGCAACGGCAAGACCGAGGTTGACATCAAGCGCTACGCTCGTATCGAGAAGGTACCTGGCGGCGAGATTGAAGACAGCAGGGTGCTGGACGGATTGATGCTGAACAAGGACATTACTCACCCCAAGATGCGCCGACGTATCGAGAACCCTCGAATCGTTCTCCTCGACTGCCCTCTAGAGTACAAGAAGGGAGAATCCCAAACCAATATCGAGATCTCCAAGGAAGAGGACTGGAACCGAATTCTGCAGATTGAGGAGGAACAGGTAAAGGTCATGTGTGATGCCATCATCGCCGTCAAGCCAGATCTCGTCATTACCGAGAAGGGTGTTTCGGGTGAGTCTAGAGCTACGCGACTTTGTCTTGACCTCGATTCGTGGCCTATTTGTTCCCCCTTCGACATGTCTGTTGAGTGGCTAACGAAACAACCTCAGATCTGGCTCAACACTACTTTATGAAGGCGAATATTACCGCCCTGCGACGAGTTCGCAAGACGGATAACAATAGAATAGCCCGCGCCACTGGCGCCACCATCATTAACAGAGTGGACGAGCTCCAAGATTCTGATGTTGGCACCCAGTGCGGTCTGTTCAACATTGAAAAGATTGGCGACGAGTACTTCACGTTCCTCACCAAGTGTAAGAACCCTAAGGCTTGCACTGTCTTACTCCGTGGCCCATCCAAGGATATTTTGAACGAGATCGAACGAAACTTGCAAGACGCCATGGGTGTTGCCCGCAACGTCATGTTTCACCCCCGGTTGTCGCCTGGCGGTGGCGCCACAGAGATGGCTGTATCAGTTCGACTTTCACAGCTTGCCAAGGGCATCGAGGGCGTGCAGCAATGGCCGTACAAGGCTGTTGCCGATGCTTTGGAGGTCATTCCCCGCACA
The DNA here is from genome assembly GCA_000729835.1 of Atkinsonella hypoxylon. NCBI lineage: Eukaryota > Fungi > Ascomycota > Sordariomycetes > Hypocreales > Clavicipitaceae > Atkinsonella > Atkinsonella hypoxylon. The sequence goes on from JFHB01000311.1 coordinate 9,892, forward strand.
CTGGTCCAGAACGCCGGCAAGAGTCCTGTCCGTGTTCTGACCGACCTGCGGGCTAAGCAGGCCGAGGGCAAGAGCTCGTGGGGTGTCAATGGCGACACCGGTGCCATTGTGGACATGAAGGAGTATGGCGTGTGGGAGCCCGAAGCTATCAAGCTGCAAAGTCTGAAAACTGCCATTGAGGTATGTGTTGCTGAGGTCGCAAAGAATTGACTTAGATTAACTTGAACGCAGGCCGCTTGCTTGTTATTAAGAGTAGACGACATCTGCAGCGCCAAAAAGGCGCAAATGGGAGGTGGTGCTCCGGGAGTCGGAGGAGGTGATGACTAAGTTTGTGATAGCCCAAATCAGGTGGAGAGCAGAGGAATACCGACAAGATATCTTGACGTATGGGTACGCTGGTATGGGCACGAGACAGCGAACAAGAGGCTTGGGGAATTGCATCTTTTGTTCGCTCTCACTCTGGGTATACCCCTATTACGACCCGAGACAAAGATGGTGAAGTGTATTTTGGTTGTGTAAAGGTTCATGGTACATAGACTACAAAAGCCCAAGACGTGTACGTACGTGTCGGGTCGAGGGTGACGGCTCGCATGGCCTGATAGGAGCAAAATTAACCAAGGGTCATTGAAGAAACATGACAATGCAAGGACTTTTATCAAGAGGCTAATGAAGATGTGGCTTGTGCCGTTGATAATGTAGATACGTTGTTTTATGTGAGAGGGTATCAGGGTTTAAACGCTATGCTAGGTAAAAGAAAGTAAGCTTTGCTGCACAAAAGGTATGATGTCCACGCCAGAGACTTGCGCTCAATCATCATCATGGATGACAAGGCCAACTGCCGGTGCTGCTGACATAGCTTCTCCACTCCTCGCTTCATTCCCGCCTTCTTCTCTAGAAACACCATCTTGTTCGTCGCCATTTTTTCCAGTCGCCGTGTTTGAATTTTGTCCAATTCTATTTCCATCCCCATTCTCACTCTCATTCTCGTTCCTGCCACTACTGTTCTTTCCTTTCTTAGCCTTTCTAGTCTTCATCTTCTCCCTCTTCTCCCTCTTCTTCCTCGTCCGCTCCTCATCGCGCTTCAGCTTCTCCTCCCTATCCCTCTTGAATTGTTCCTGTGCCTTCTCCTCCTTTAAGGCCTCGTCGATCTCGCGAAGACGCTCGTACTCGCGCCGTCGGGAGGCCTTGTAGACGTGGAACTCGCCTGAGCCGGCGCCGGCGCTAGACCCTTGTACGTTTGTGACGATCTCGGGAGGCAGGTGCCGGGGTCGCTTGCCGCCCGTGGAAGGGATGACGATGTTCCGGTCTGGTTTGGCGAAGAGGGCGTCGACGGAAGCGGCTTGGGCGGATGTTGGTGATAGGGCGCGTTTCTTGGTGGGACGACGGGAACGGGGGTCTGCAGAGGTGGGAATGGAGGAGGGACCGGGGGCAGACATGATTTGTAGTGTGTTGTCCTTTTTGCCTCCTTGGTTGGGGTTGGTTGAATAGTTTGGTGATGAGGGTGAGGAGTGGTGCTCTGGGGGACGCGTGTGGGCTGCACGTTCGGATGGACGATGCAGGCAGGATGCGTGCTGGTTGGAGGGAGGGGGGAATTGATAGATTAGCAGGACAGAAGATGAGTTGGGAATTATCCTTGGGCGGGGTTTGGTGTTTGGCACTTTGGTATGACTAGATGAATCGATGAGGCGAGAGGAAAATTGCGAAAGCGATTTGCGCGGATGACGCGGGCGAGCCGCCAGCGGGACTGGCGTTAGTTTAGCCGCTAGACGCCTGTGAGTGGATGTTAATAACCGCCGAGGAAGGCACTAGTGGAGAAGTCAAGACATAACGGTATGCGTCATGCTCATTGCCCAATGACTTGTCATGCAGCATCGGTTGCATTCTGACTTCCGACTTCTGACTTCTGACTTCTGACTTCTGACTGCTCGTGAAGAACTGCCGAGGTGTGCGCCTCTTCCTTCGTCTAAAGTACGTGAGATGGGAAAGGCATGCCCATTGTAGAGAGCAGCTGATGTCGCGTTGGTGATGGAGCTGCATGGAAAATGGAAGGTCATCTGTGGTTTCGTGATGCGTGATGCGTGATTCGTGATTCGTGATTCGTGATTCGTGATTCGTGATTTATGGCACGAGGCATTAACTCTACACAGGTCACAAAGTTGCATTTGTCGTAATGGAGTGAGTACCTACCTACCTAGGTAGGTATGTAGGAGGTAGTTCATACACGACATACACATGTACATTATGCACACATGGACCTATAGGTACCTCAGCACCTGAGCGTATACCCGTAAGTGTCCGAGTACCAATCTACCCACCTAGGGATTTAGGTACTTTCTCGGAGGAGAGGGGAATCACCCCAAACTGATCTGGATCTGCCGTGCGGCCCCCCACTTGCCCGATTCTTCTACATCAAACTGAGCAAAAATCCAACTCACCCGCCGACTATATCTGTGCTTCCCGCCACCTTTTTCCCGTATCTAATTTCCTTGTTTCCTCTCGTTGCTTTCTAATCTAAACTTCCGCTCTGTTTTTCCCCCCTAATTAAATCGGCAGCACGTGTGCAATCGACAATAGAGCCTCGACCTACAGTCCTTCCATTATGGCCAAGCCGCGCTTGATCATCCTCATTCGACACGCTCAATCTGAGGGCAACAGTATGTGCCAACCTGCTTCGATATACCCATGTCAATTTTGAACAAGGACAAGTGGGCAGTTTCTTTCTCATCTGCAGCATACTTGACAAGGTTCAAATGAGCACGGCTAATATTTTGACTGTCTTATGAAATAAATAAAAAAGAAAATCGTGAAATTCACCAATCCGTCCCAGACCACAGAGTTAAACTCACTCCCGATGGCTGGAATCAAGCCCACGAGGCCGGACGCCGACTGAAAAGCCTTCTCCGCCCAGACGACACCCTTCAGATCTTCACGTCACCGTATCGCCGGACTCGTGAGACCACAGAGGGAATTCTTGCCACACTGACGTCAGACGATCCCGAGGAATCACCCTTCAAGCGGGACAAGATCAAGGTCTACGAGGAGCCCAGGCTCCGCGAGCAAGACTTTGGTAATTTCCAGCCATGCAGTGCTGAGATGGAGCGCATGTGGCAGGAACGTGCCGACTACGGACACTTCTTCTATAGAATTCCTAACGGCGAGAGCGCGGCAGATGCATATGATCGTATCAGCGGGTTCAACGAGAGTTTGTGGCGGCAATTTGGTGACGATGACTTCCCCAACGTCTGCATTTTAGGTACGTATTTTCTTTGACCCTAGACCCTCTCTTTCTTTAGCAGCAGATACGAAGAGCAGCAGCAACTCATGTTGTGCTCCGAGATAACCAATCAACTCTTCCCTCTCAGTTCGCGCCCCTAATCTGTCTTCTCGCTCTTTAGTTACCCACGGTCTCATGTCGCGCGTCTTCCTCATGAAATGGTACCACTTTACGGTCGAATACTTCGAAGACCTGCGCAACGTAGACCACTGCGAGTTCCTCATCATGCGCAAACAACAAAACGAGAAGTACGTCCTGGAGACTAAGCTGCGCACCTGGTCCGAGCTGCGGCGCGAGCGAGCCCTGCGCGACTCCTCCATCGACTCGAAGCTCGAGAGGAACCGCACCTTCGTCGTGACCCGTCGATGGGGCGGCTGTCCCAACGGGTGCAACCACTCGAATCACTATAAGAAGCGGCACGACCTGGAAGTGCTCCGGCAAAAGGACAACGAGAGAACAGGGTACGACGCTCACAACATCAACGGCGGTTCTAACGCCAACGGCGTCACCAGCAACACGTCCGGCGCAACGATTGCCGCGAGGCGGCATCGGCACAAAAAAACCAACGCCAGCATGGGCGATGGCGACGACGAGCACGAGCACGAGCACGAAGAACGGAATCAGGATACCATCCCCACGTCCTCGACAGCAGCACCTCTATCGAGAAACGGCACTGTAGCCGAGGATGTCGTCTTCTCCCCAGACGGCACCCCTTCCTTCATCACCGCAGAAGACCGCTTCCGTAGCCTCAAATCCCCCCGCTACCTCCATCTTGGCCGTGACTTCGGCGGCACATACTCGGGCCATACCTCCGCCGCCACCAGCGACAGCGACAGCGCCTCCTGTGATGAGCGCGCTATTCTCAAGCGAAGCAAGGTCGTGCACTCACGGACTCTAAGTGACGATGGCTCACCCGCCGGGGGAGGATATGCTAACCGTCTGGGTGATGCGTCTCCCCGCACGGGCTCTGACACGGAGGATCTGGACAAGGCAGAAAAGGATAACAGGAGCTTGCGAGGAAGCGTCTACTAGATGCACGGGGTGGGGACAAAAAAAGGACGTGCATTGGAAACTATTGAAGCGTAGCATGTTTGGCGTTCCAAAGGTTATTCATAAATTGGTAGCATCAATGACAGCGATTCATATCAAACGACGTAGTTTGATAAGGACGGCAGCGGATTTGGTAGTCCATCCGTAACAGTTTCTACTTGTACACTTCGTTGGCAGAAACTCGTCGGTGCATGATCTGACAGACATCAACTGGCTAGACACGGGGTCTTCATCCAAGATTGACCAGTGCCTGTCGTAAGTGGTCACGGACAAGTACAGGAATGCCTCCAGCAGTCCAAGCCATGTAAGCACGTATGAACGAGCGCAGTTCCTTCAGGATGGCACCGTCGCCAGGTCAAATCCATTGCTACAAGCCCGACCAGTCCCAGGTCCTGCGCCAACATGCACCATGCATGATAAAGCGATAGCACGTCTTGAAACCAATGGGCCGGCACCCTTTCCTAAGCACCCCAATTTGCTGTCGGGAAAAAAAAAAAAAAAAAAAAAAAAGCAAGAAAGAAAAAAGGTTAAAAAAGAAGGAAAGAAAGACACTAGCATGATGTTAGGAGAAACCTGCCCTCCGGACATTCATTACGCACAGCGCCCCATTGCTCATGCTGCCTGATATGACAGTGACATGTAGAGTTATAATACGAACCCAATGCAGAGCGGATGCCTCGCCTAAGACTGCTGATGCTAGAAATCAAGAACAAATACAATAGACTGGCAAATATTGCCTTCGTTTCTTCATTACCGGGCATTTCCCTTCCCTCCCCTTTTCTTCCACCTCTGGTTTGTGTATCCCCTTTGGAATCGACATTTCCAACCCCGTTCCCCCCCCCCCCAAATCCCCCCAAAAAAAAAATTTTTTTAAAGAAGAATCAGCAAATCGTCTGTTTGCTTCTCTCTTCTCACATTCGCTGAATCGAACGCCTTCTAGTCTAGTCTTTGGGCCTTCATGTTACGCTTTGTGCCGCCTCGATCCCACCAGCAGATTCTGGTGACCATTCAGCACTTCCATCCAAAGAGTCGTCGATGGAAAGAGAAGATTTGGAGAAACACAACGTACAAACAATTATAAAGTACAAGCGGCCAGGCAGAGATCCCCAGCCCTAACCCTTTTCTATACAGTACAGGAGCACAGCCCTGGCCCTAAAAGAATTTCGCCATGGCTCTGCTCAGATCGATAAAGTCAACGGGTTTCGTCACGTAGTCGCTGAATCCCGCGGCGACGCACTTTTCATGTACATCTGACATAACATTGGCGGATAACGCAATTATCGGCATTTTTGGCAGATTAGAATCTTTCTCCCACTGGCGGATCTCGCGACACGCTTGATAGCCATCTTTCCGAGGCATGTGTAAGTCACACTGAGTTTTAGTTAGCTGCCTCATCCAATCCAAAATTTTTAATGTGGTAATTCTCATGGACATCATACCAAGATTAAAGAGTAGTACTTGTGAGGCTTGGACAGCACAATTTCTGTGCACTCCACGCCATCAACAGCGACCTCAACATCAACGCCAATCTTCCTGAGATATTTTTTGAGGACTTTTTGGTTCACTAGATTGTCTTCCACAAGTAAGACTCTGTAACCCTTGTTACCCATGCGCTTCCCGATCTCTTGATAGCTGGCCTTTTGACTCTCCACCATTTGTTGAGCTGTAGATCGATTCCTGTCGACACTCAAATCCTGTCTTTTGTCGGGATCAAATATCACAGCAAATCTCGAGGGCTTGACTGGCTTGTAGATAAACGTGACCAGGTTCTCTGTCAACAGTTTCTCATGTTGGGTGTCAGTTGCCAATTTTTGAACCGCTTGTCGCTGTACAGAATCTGTGAGCACCACTATTGTTGTCCCCTCAATTTTCTGTGAATGGATGATTTGGCCCATGACGTTGAGGATGGCTTCGGCCGAGGCCAGGTTGAGAACAATGTGTGTGAAAGTGATGGGATCTTCCCCTCCAAGGTACGGCTGAGCCTCTTCGACGGTCCTAATGGCTGTTATTTGGCGAGGGACATCCTTCGGCAGCGTCATCTCAATATGCTGAGTCGTCGCTTCACGGCTGTGGTTTTGAGGACAAATGATCAAAATCGAGTACATTGGGGGCCTGAAATCACCCAGTGATCGCGGGCTCTTCACCTCTGTCGTCGTCTCTCGAGGCGGCAAGCCTCGATCAGATGGCATTTCCAAATTCATTTGGCTCAGATCCTGCCCGCTGGCTTTGGCAGCTTCGCTGAAACGGGCCAATCCGGAACTGTCGGGTGTCGATGGAGGCGAACCGGTAAGGTGTCTCACAAGACGGGCTTGAGCTTCTGCACTACCAGCGGCAAACGCAGATACTGTACTCGGAAAGCCACTCGAGGCTTTAGACACAGCCTCTTCTGTAGGACTAATCCGAAGTGTCTCCGTGACAGACGTCGCCTTACTCGTCTGTTGCACGCTTTCCGAGGATCCTTGCCTTGACGCTCCGACCGAGGCAGACGAGGCCGGGCTACAAGGATTGTTGGGATGATCTTCGGCAGTCGGAAGGGTGAATCTTGCTGTGAATGTGAAGGTCGATCCCTTGCCAGGGACTGCAGTGCCTTCCATCTTGCCACCATGCAGCTCCACGAGCTGGCGGGAAATCACAAGTCCGAGGCCACTACCGCCGTGCTGTCTAGTGCTGCTGCCGTCGATCTGACTGAAGGGCTTAAATATCAAGTCTGCTTCCTCTCTTGTGAAGCCTCTTCCGGTGTCCGTGATGGCGAATTGAAGCATAATTTCACTCTCGTTACGGGTCGCGGGATCAACTTCTGTGTACACCCTGCATCGACTAAACACCTCGCCTTCCGAAGTGAACTTGATCGCATTGCCAATAACGTTGAGCAAGACTTGACGTATTCGTACTTTGTCGCCCTTCACCCATGCTGGTACATCCGCCTCTACGAGATAATTCAATTCCAGACGCTTTGCGATGGCCATTGTTGATACGAGCTCGTTTACATCCTCAATTAGAGAATGAGTATGGAACCACTCATGCTTTAGCTTCATCATGCCGGCATCCACCTTTGACAAGTCCAAAATGTCGTTAATGATCATGATCAAGCTGTTGGCGCTAGTTTGAATAGTATTTGTGTAATCACGTTGCTCCTCATTCAGTGTCGTATCCTGCAGAAAGCTTACCATGCCGGAAATGCCGATTAGAGGCGTCCGAATCTCGTGCGACATATTGCTCAAGAAGCGGCCTTTTGATTCCATGGCCTCCTTTAGCTTCGTTTCCAAAAGCTTGTGATCATTGATATCTGTGGCTGAGCCAAAGTACGAGCTAGCGCCGCGACCGAAATCGAGTGTGTCTATCTCGACGCACCTGATGAGGTGCCAACGATAGTCGCCAGTCTTTGACCGGAGACGAACTTCGGTGGTATAAGAAAGGCGCCCACTCGTGTCTGTCGTTACCTTGATGATGCCCTTTCGTGCGAGCTCCGTGAGCTCCGCGCTGGGAAGCGAGTACACCGAGTCGCTACCGGAGCTGCTCGATCTTGAAAGCGCCGGTTGCACTTCTTGTAGTGTGGACTTCGCGGTGGCTGTCGACTGCTGGGACGACTCACCAGAACTATGTTGCATAGGGGTTGGGGTTAGACCGGATGACAATGTGTCCTGGTTGCTTGTCTGATCAACTGGTGATGGTGCAGCCGACGGCTTAGTTCCATGATCAACGGGAATTCGACATCTCATGAGATCGTCAGGATGAACATAATCCATAAACCCCAGACCAAGCGCGTCTTCGAAGCTTTGCCCGGTGTAAGAAAGCCACTGGTCATTGGCAAACGTAATACCATCGTCTTCCGTGGCCGTAAAGATGATTTGCGGTATAAGATTAGCAAGTAGTCTATGCTTGGCTTCTGATGCCTCGATTTCCTCCTGACGGGCTGCCTTCAGTTCCGCAATGTGCTGGTCATGAATGTCCATGTACGACCCTAGAAACTGCATGATGACTCCTCTCTTATCCCTTGAGGCTACAGCTCGCGCATAGAACCAGCGGTAGGCCCCGTCAAACCGCTTAATGCGCACGGTTCGAGAAAATTGCTCTCCAGTCCGCAGTGAATGGCCCCAGGCCTTGAGATAACCCTCCCTATCATCCGGATGGATGCTTCCCCAAGGGTCTGCGGAAAGGTCTGCGACAGTTTGCCCACGGTATGATAAAAATCGACTGTTCACCCATACTGTCTCCCCTGTCTGAGGCAAAGATACAAAAACGTGAGCGGGTAATGAGTCCAAGATTAGACCCTTCAGGCGGTCAGATGGAGGGGGCATGTCCCCCGCCATGGATGTTAAGGAGCCGCTCCGAGTTGGCGCCAAAGGTGTAGGCGGCAGCTTGGTCGACAGGCTAGAGCTTGGAGGAAGGGATTGAAATGTCGAAGCAAAGTCGGCTCCATAGCTGTGTAATACGGTGTGATGAGCATGTTCCAGTCTAGTTTGCTCATAACTTCGATCGGCGGCGGCTTGTTTGAATCTGGTAGTCTCGACAGACAATTCTGGAACTATATCCTGGGCGCCAGCCAGACTGCTGCCATCTTTGAGAACTTTAGCTGCCATGCTCGAACTTCCAGCCCCGAAATAATCCCCCTCAGCTATTTGCTCAGGGCTTGAAGCTTCGGTCTCGAATCGCACGCTTGAAAGGAAAGAGTGTCTCTTTTCCGCGCCAGGGGAGTTCTCTTTGGATGTTATTCTTGCTCGTTCTTTCCCGGGTGTCGAAATGTCCTGCTTCGATGCCAGCTTTTGCTTGCTCGCAAAGTAACTCTCCACAGCTTGTGAACCTGCCGATGGACTGCCAAGAGGCGGTCTTCTGTCTATGTAGTGGCTGAGAGAACCATGTTCCCAGCCTGGCGTTACCAGGGGAGACGCCGTCGTGCTTTTTGAAATGGCAGAATAATCACTAGGGCTGGTCATGCTTTCACCGATTGAATTTTGTTTCGGGGCGTTCGGCGCCAAAAACACACCACTCTCGACGTGATTTCCAAAAGGTGCGACCGCTCCAAAGCCCGTGATCGAGGGCCTTCGCCGCTGGATTCCAGCCAGTTCGGTTTCCAAGTTACTATAGTGGCGACATAATGAGAAGGAAGTTGCCATGTGCGGCGCCAGTCGTTCCAAGGAATGCCTCAGGTTGGATGGGTATGGTATAATTGGGCTCAGTATGGAAAGAATGGCAATTGGTGCGGATTTACTCCGTTTCAGTTGCTCTAGCGTAACACGATCAGACTCTAGTGGGAGTTTTTGTTCCGTTGGACTATCATCCCTCCCTTTCGATTGTGTTTTCGATTCCAAAGCTGCAGCATCCAGTCTGAACGTTCGCGTAGGTTTGGAGAGAAGCACGTGCTTCAGGGGTATGTGAAGAACGGTCCAGGAGTTGTCTACGCCAATCGCTTGAGGAGGCCGCATCCCAGTATAGGTGGAAGGCGGTGACCCAGGATTAAAGGACTCTTCATCAACTATGGCATCCGTGAAAAATGGATTCTCTTTTGGGTCATTGCGAACGGCGGGAGACGGTGCCGGCGATTGTGACCAAGGAGACGGCGGCGCTTGTTCATACTCTTCGTATTTGGGTGTTGCCGGTCGGCGATCTGCGTCATCCAGACAGGAAGTGATTGTTTTTGCCCTGTCACCACCACTCCCTTTATTGCGTGATGAAGCAGGCAAAAACGACGATAGTTTAGATATGGACTCGGTGCGTTGCTTTCGGGGCCGCTTAGGGTCCGACCCATGGGCCTTCGAACCTGGTTTGTAATCACCGCCTTGTTCTGGTTCAGCGCCAGTTCTGGGAAGATACGGATATGTTCGAGTCAAGGCAACAGTGTGGCCACGCTCCAGAACTCGCATAACACCCGCATGGTCAATTAGTGGATCAGCTTCATAGTCCAATGCCTGTAGGACAGGCAAAACGCGGCCTTGCCCGTCATAGCGTGCCATGAATGGAGCCTCCCAGCTGGGAATCGCTTGCCGTGCTTGGGCAGCTGCATCATGCTCGTCTAGCGCATCCTTGTTCAACTTTGTATAATCATCCTTGAGCTCTGCTGCTGCCCGAGGTGAGGGATACTGTGTCTTGCTTCTAGTCAAGTTGGCCGGCCGTTTTGGCGGCGCCATAGGCACTCCTTCTTGAGAACAGGATCTATTGTCTTCAAAAGCAGTGAAAGAGTGGCGACTTTGGATGTCCGGTCGCGAAAGACTGGCAGAACCAGACGTCGCGTCGTCAATTGTGGCTAAGCCATCAGAAGCTGTCCCAATATCACTACTTTGGAAGGCACTGCTTCCTTTGGCCATATAACCCAAGCTGAGCTCATCTTCTGGATGTGCATTGTAGCTGGCTTTTTGACCCCAAGGAACGTTTTCAACGTCGGTGGTGTCAGCAGGAACAGCCAGTGTTACCCTTTCTGCTTTATACACATCTCTCATGATTTGCACAACCGTATTCCACCAAGCGTCCAGTCCAGGCTCTGCCGAGAGCATAAGGGATAAGGCATAGAGATTCGGCGTGGGGAAGTCAAAGTTACGTGGATAGTCCGACATCCCTGGAGGTTCGAAAGTGAAAGTTGAAGTTGGCGTGGACGTCTCTGACAGCACCTTGTCCAACATGCCTCGATGTTCAAACAAGGGAGTCACCTGTGGGCGTGGTGAGGGGCTCGTTGGTGGAGGCGCCATAGACTTGGAAAGCTGATGGGGGATGGTTTGCATTCGAGGGAAGGGATACGAGGGGGTCTGCGCGATTGCCGCGGGCGTCATGCCACCGCGCACAGTTTTGCCAGATTCTGTGGATGTGGTAGTTAGAGTAGCCGTAAGCATCGGCGAGGTTATGGTGGCTCCTTCCTCCATAATCGGAGAAACACGTGCTTTTTCCGTCTGAGTCATGAGCAATCCTCTAGCAGACAGGTCGCGAAGCTCTAGATCGCGAGCTAACCGGGCACGATAGTCGTTGAGCTGCAGTTGAGAAACGGTCAAATCATCGGTGTTCTGAGCCGGGTCTCGCACCAAAGGTATATTGACGGTCGTTTGTGAGGAACCTGGGGCCTCACGGGAGGTAGCTACCGGTTTTCCATTCTTGTCATTTGGTTCTTTTGAACGCTGCCTCTCTTGCTCGCCCTTGCCGGAAGATTCGGATGGTGAAGAGAAGGGATGGTTGGAGCGGCGTTGAGCCATTGTGCTGTGCGCATGCCCAGTCAATACGGCTGCTGCTTCTGCTGCGACTACCAAGCTGTCTGAACTCAATCCATCTCTCGCCAGGTCACTTATTTCGGCTCGCCTGCGGCTCGTGGGTAGTATTATGGAAGAGGGGGAGAAAGACTTGGCAGTGACAAGGTCCGAGACGCAGGCATCAGCACCAACTATAGGACGTGTCGACTGCGCATCCGAATGAGGTGAGGTTGAATTGAGAGAAATGTCAGCTGTAGAATAACGGCTTCGCATGCCTCATGCAAGAGGGTTTGAGGCTGGTTGTGGATTGAGTCGACAAGCGGGTATGTGCATGAGGTCACAACCAGATGTGTATGTATGCGTGTATGCGTGTATGCGCTGCGTATGCACGACGTCAATGGGTGCTGCTGGTGGTTACTGTTGGTGCTGCGGCTTCTCTACTCGGGCTAGGTGGGCGGGCTCGTCAGCTAGAGACACGGACGGAGCCACAATCTTGTCTGGCGTTGCCACAGTTTGGCGAAGGAGGAATCAAAAGTCAAAGTTCAAGGGACGGTGCACAGAGTACGCCGTACGGGAAAATGCTTTCCTGCTTGCTATCGCACAAGACAATGTCGTCAGCAGGACACGTCGGGCTAGGATGGGAAGAGATAGATGGTGGAAACAAACGGTGAAGACGGCTGTTGGAATAAGGTAGGGGGAGAGACGGAAGATGGAAGACGGAAGACGGAAGACGGAAGACGCAGGACAAATGACAAGTAGCGCGACCGACGACCGACGACCGACGTCAGTCCTTCTAGGGAATAGAATAACTAACTAGAGGGGAGCACACAGACGCTCACGGTGCACCCGCCACCTTGATACGTCGTCGATCGAACTGTCCGGCGGGACGTCTGGAAGGCTGGCGCTTCATCCACTTCCAAATTCAAATCATGCAGGAGAACGGCCAGGCCTTGGCCTCCTCTTTGATAGACATAGACTGCCAGGGCAATGTCCAAGGAGCAGCGCTCTGGTCCAAATCGTCTGCTCACTCTGTTCATCCACAGAGTTCTGTTCTACGACTCATCGAGGCATGAACCAGGCACGGCACGGCACGGCGTGGTCCAATTATATGACGGGTCCTGAGGAGAGCAATGGGTTGCAGATCCCGGTATGAAATCTGTCTTCTCCGCGCCAGGCAACGAAAAGGAAGTAAGTAATCTTGAGTCCTACAGGGGGCGGGACGCCAAGAGCTCTCTAAATTTATAAGGGGTACACGGTACACGGTACACGGTACACGGCACCCGGCACCCGGCACACGGTACCCAGCACACGCAGATATTTCCAGTACCAGTACAGGATCTCAGTCGTACCTACACATGCTTCTTTTACTCTTAATTCCGGAGTACTGTAAGTTACCGAGTAGGTACCTAGGTAGGTATTTTGCCAAAAAGTGGGCGGAGTGATTTCCTCTGTGGCTGCTGTGGTCTGGGATGTATTTTTGGACTGGGTTGCAGCTGCCAGGCAGGTCCAGATGTGAAATATGATACTATGACGTAACTGTCGGCATGGATCCAGTTGGCACCAAGTGCTCACCAGGTACTCTGGACGCCGGCGCCAGAGGTGGCCAGGCCAGTTGACGAGGGAAATTTGCTTCTGCGCATGTCCGGCCTATTATAGTCATCAGCAAACGAATTATTATTGATCTCACTCTACTCCGTCTCCTTGGTCTCGCTAGCGTCCGAAGTCACCTGGGGAAGACGACGACACCAAGGGTAGCAATCGTTCGCAAAGGGACTTTGTCACAATGCAGTCCAAAGTAAAAACCAGCCCATTAAACCAAACTGGTTGCTTCAATGTTAAAGAGGTTCTCACACCCACGAGCAGTTTCAAAAGACCAGTAGGGATACTTGGACATCAAAACAACAAACACGTGGTTCGTCTCTAGTTTGACTAGGGCTAGTGTCGCACTCCATATTCACCATGTTTGGCACTGACACGACTCAGATTGTCGGAACTGAATGAATGACAGGTCACTTAATCCTGTACACTTCTACCAGCATCACCAAATTATGCGGGAGACTGCTACAGATAGCAGACGTCAAGTCGGGCGGATGGCTACTCACGGTTGGCTTAGCTTGGCTGCCAAAGTGGAGTGCGCGACCTGGTTGTCGCCTTACCATAACTAGTTAAAAAAGACGAAAGACCGTCGTAGCCAGAGAAATGGTGCTTGAGGTGATAAGATGAGGCCACGCCCGTGTCATATCATGACCCCAGACCAAACACTGCTTAACGCACTGAACTAATTGTCCGATGCGCCGCACATGCCACTGGTGTGGGACCTAAGACCTTTGAGGCTTTTTGTCCTGACCGCTACGGTACGGTACCTAGGAAGATAACTCCAAGTAAATCAATCAATCATTCACCAAGCGAGTTGCGCGTCACCGGATCGTACAGAATCCTCCTCGGCCACGACGCACGCATTGTAAGCTAGGGACTCGGAAGCTCTACAATGCTTTGCACCCTTCTCCTAATTCAATTACATGCTGGAATCGCAAGGGCATTGATTCAATCCGCCCGTTAATGCCAAAATAGATAGGTAGTCTTGACCCGATTGATCTGTCGACAACCGCGACGCCGGCCTGTTGGTTTAGGAAAAGCTGGCCTTTGGGACACATGTCTCTACTTCCACCTGCAGAAGCTTGCCTGCACGAGGGACTACGCTAACCAAACAGAATAAGTTTGTACCTGGCTGGAAATGCAGTGTCTGCTTCAATGTGGATGGAGTCGACAATTCAGAAGCTAGTCAATGTCGGAAATGCCTCTACATAGAAACGAATGGTCTGTTTTAATCTTTCTTCACGGTGTTGCCGGCGCCATTTGCTGTCATGTCAAATGGCGATCCGACCAGGCAGGCTCCATCGACGATCCGACTATGACGCACAATTCGGAGAGCCCGCATTGGCAACTGACTGCAGCCCTATGCGGAAGAGCTCCGTCTTATTTTCAAGGCTTTCCAGAGTGTTTTCTGACCGTTTTTTCTACATCAGATGCCGCGGTTCAGATTGGATGTCGGTTGATTGAGCTTGACCAGGTGGATTCAGGCGAGCCATTGACAGTGAAATTTCACAGTGAATACTATTGTAATAACCTGACAGCAAAATTTAAGTCTGGATTATGACGCTATTGCTTGCTGCTGATGGACACAGCCGTGGGATACCCACATATCCGCAGCGAAAAGCAATCGTCCAAAGAAGGTCAGCGTGTTGGAAGCGGAACTCGGCTGCAGTACTACGTACAGTCATCGCAACTGACCGAGACGGGGCAAAACATGTTACGCTTTCAGTCGCGCTGCATCTTGCCGCGAATTCGCCAAACTAAAAAATTAGCGCAGGCGCACAGGCCAGGGAATTGCTTAGGACTCGATACCCTCCCTCTACTCCGTAATCCGAGGAATTTGTGCGTCGTTATCAAAAAACACATTGCTCCGTCTTCTTCATGGTAGCGCTCGTACTTCAAGGAAAACTCCACCTGTAACTAACCATCAGCTTGGCTAACATTCTTGAGATGGGTCTGGTAGGCATTGTGTCGTCAAAAGGAGGACGGCGGTTGGGGGCCACACCGTGGCAGTTCAGATCTCGCCCCTCCCCCGGCCCGAATCCGCCACCAAGCAAATGGCTTTCAACTCGTTTGAAAGCGTATTGCCGTTGTATTGCTTTGCTGGCTGGAGTTATCAGGGCTAGGGACAAGTCCTCCCTGCTGCAAGGACCTGCTGTAAGCACGCACTGTACTACGCACTGTGTTATACTTCCTCTGGTCGACGACGTGACGACAAAGAAGTGGCCTAGCCCGATTGCGTCGGTGGCGCGTCAACTCGGCAATCCCTCCCCATGATGCCACTGTCATAGCTCCCCCAAATCCCTAAGCTGGCATTTGGGGTGGGGCCAGCTGGACATTGCACAAACAGTTTCTTACGCAGGGTAGCTTGATATGTTGCGCATTCTTTCATCTTGGTGGCCAAATAGTTACTCGTTAGTGCCATTGGGAAGGTCACGGAAGCTGAACTCCGTGACATGGCATTAAAGCTCTGTGGTAATCCGAGTTCTTAAATCTCATTGCGCCTGCATAGTCCCGCCTGTCTGGATGAAGTGATTACAGTGTGGCTGGACTCTTCCCGCACATACTTTCCCTCGTTTTGGCACCGGGTTTCTCTGTTGGTGTATGCGCCAGCACCTGATTGACTTTCCATTGTAAAAGAGGGTGCAACGTGGTGCTACTCGGAGGTTTAGAAATAAATAAACGCATGGTACTCAGAGGTACAAGAAGAACTAGCGCAGTTGAACAATACGACATACTTTCATGTCTCGCCATTCATATATTCCAGGCATTGCCTCCACTTTGATTAGTCCCCAACAAGATTCCTTTGACAAAAGAATATGGCCCAAGGAGAATCACGGCATAAATCATACATCATTACAATTTCTCTCTCGGCCCTTTCTTCTACCTTCCCCCCCCC
>JFHB01000312.1:0-25801 GCA_000729835.1 Atkinsonella hypoxylon
ATATATATAAACTTATATTTAGTAAAATCTTTAAAGTATAATAGCTAGTCTTCTAAATAGTGTAAGAAGTAGAATATATAAGATATATATTAGATATATACTAAGTATAATTCTATATATATTTAATTTTAGAATATTATTATTAGCCTTTTTAGTATTCTTAATTTTACGTAGAGTTAAAGGGCCTATATATTATTAGTATAAGCTTAATAGATACTAAGTATATATATACTACAGCTCTTTAGTGTATTTACTGCTAGGTAAGGTATAGTTAATGTTTACTAAATAGTTAGTATATACACTTTATATATATAATTGCTTTTAATTAATATACTAGGTAGAGGTAAGAGTAGAGGCATTAATAGAATACGTTAAAATATTAATACTATAAAAGATATTAGTATAATTTATATAATAATTTAATATATATAATATAATAATAGCTAGATCCTTCTTACTAGGCGCAATAATAATATAGAAAGAAGGAAAAAAAGAAAGGAAAAGAGGTAGAAGAAAGTAAGCTTATAGTTAAAGGCTAATGTAATCCCTGCTAATATTGGATAAAATTAACACTATATTGTCTGTATATGCTAGGCATATGCTAAGCATATACTATTCTGCCTAAATCTACACCCGCTCTGGCTCTACTCTGGACCAATCTATACATACGCTGGACCTGAGATTTACTGTACACCCCGGGCGAGCACACGGGCCTGTACGTCAATTGGAAATACCACCTGCTGCATTGCACGAGCATGTGGCAGAAGATGCATCGCGCGTTAATGGGTCCCCACGAGAAGATGGCCATTGACAGCTACATTGGCTCGTATGAGCATACCAAGCATTGCGGCCATATGTTGACGTCGGACAGAGCCGTGCAGCTCAATATAATCAACACCATTATCTTGGTCAAATACCCCGACTGCGGTATGCCTTAGTATGTTACATGATGTGTCATTTGTACGTCCGATTTATATTGCAGGTGATGTGGATCGAGCTACGATAAGGGCTCAGCATGTGGTAATGAGTCCGCCCACTTTTTGGGTCCTAGTTCGCGTCGTGGTAGTACAGGATTATAGAGTAAGTATCTATGTCATGTGTCTTCTCTTCAAGGGATCCGTATTGTCGAAAGTAGGTAGAGGCTTTTCCCTTATAGACGCTATAAGTCTATTAGCAGACTAAGGTCGTCGCAGGGTGCTTGTGAATCCACTTTATTTCCCCTAAATTGTTTTGCAACTTTAGGGAAACCCCAAAAAGATCAACCTAGAAATATATTAACTAGACACCTACAAACACAAAGCTTCTAGGGCCACTGTGAGGTAGATGAGAACCTGAAGCTAACGATATATATCGCTTTAATGCCCATAAGACTACACTCTCGCAATACTTGCCCACTAAAGTTTCAATTATTAAAAATGGCTTCATTCAAGGGTATGTCGTGGATTATACTAATTTATACTATGATAAAAGTACTAGCAATGCTCCGAGTTACGACGTCTTGCAACCGCACCAACCTATGAGGTACCTAGGTCAGAACACGCTTCTTGCGTTGACCAAGGGCATGGTCAGTTACATTATTGAGTACCGTACAATTCCACATTTCACAAGTGCGCTGTCCTTGCAAGCTATTATCTCTAGTACTAGCCCGAATGCGTTGTGTGGAGTTTGAGCGTGTCATGTTTCCAAGGGTACACGAAGTCACTCAAAGTTGGTCCCGCTCAGCCCACGTGGGAAAGCGGGTCGTCAACGAGACGGATGTAGCCACGTCGGCCTAACAGCGGGTCACCCGGTGGGCTTAAGCGCGAGGCGTGGAGTGTGGGCCTAGTAAGAATTTATAAGCTTGAATTAGCTATAACTAATTGGAGAGCCTCTACGTCCGTATAAAACGTACAAAGACCTATTGCATGATAGCATTGCGGTGTTAGGAGTCATTGGAAGTGGGGCTCCTGAGGAGAAGTTGCCGACTGAGTCCATACAGCCAATCAGCGGCGTAGATTCATGCGCAACCGCGTGCAAGGTGACATTACTTGATCTGGCTAGTGCGCATAGCTCGCCGGACCACGACTAAGCTCCTCTTTATAGGAATAACATATCTTATATTTAAATTTTTAAAAAAATCTGTTTTAATAATTGCACCCAACAACACATTACACTGCCGCTACGTACTTGAATGTGGTGTTCTCTGGCCCGAACCCTGCTCTACTGGAGATACGCACCGGGGTATCGCGAGTGCTAGAGGAGTTCTACGGCCTTTCTCACACGAGTAAGGCGGGTACGTCACCGGTTTTAGCTTGGCCACTTTGCCTGACGGGCTGTTTTCTAGGTGAAGAGGGCAGAACCAATTCATGGGGTACTCTGAGTGATATAAGGGGGCGCCATGGTGTGCCACAGAGCCTTGAGCAGGTTTCGCGCATTATCGAAGAGTGCTGGAGAATTCGGGTCGAGAAAGGCCAGGACTGTGACTGGAGTCTCGCCATTAACAGTCTACAAGCCATCTAACGATATGCTATTACGGCGACTGTAGCTGCATCTGTGCTAGGGCGCCCGAGGTATCTGTTCTAGGTATATAATCTGTTTATTCAACGGCACGTACTTATCCTAATCTAGAATCATATTATGCTATTAGATTTTCCCCCCTTACATACTGCTACTAATTAATTCCGTTAGTACAGTCACCTCTCTTACTACAGTAGGAGGGCAGAAGCATGCAAACGCACCACAGTGCACGGCCTTAATCGCAAGGTTTACTATTTCTGAGTCCCCTTATGCAAGATAAATCTATTGATAATTGTCAGGATCGATCGCAAAGGTGTGCACGTTCCCCAGATCCTAGCACTGCACCTTACAACCACAGATAAGGCCTGCACACGCCAGGTGACTTTTGCGCGCAACGTGCATCATTGCTTGTGCTGTCACGCCCAGATGGTGCCATACAATAAAATAGTTGTAACATAAAAGAAGTATTACAGTTGTAGTGTAGTATAGTATAGTAGTTCTAAGGATTTCAACGTATATTTATAAAGTTATATAGGTTTTAAATTTAGACGAAGAAAAAAAAAAGATTTACACTGTGTACCCACTATACTTGCGACATGCGGATGTCGCACGAAATGCCGCGTTATGAGTCATTAATCAAGAAGGGAATGAATTGTGATTGAGATGAAATACTAAAATAAGTATAAAAGAGATCAAGAGGAATTTTCCTTCCAATTTATAAATAAAAGTGTCGATAACTCGTTACGTAACGGGCTATGTTAAGTCAGAGGGGTAGTGGGTGAAACGAAAATTCAGGTAATGGAACACCCAATTAGGTATAGCGCGGGACGTAAAGAGTGAACCTAGTAAGAATTTAACGAAGCTAATTAGCTAGGAATTTACTCCATATTTTCAGTACAAAACGCGAAGTTTCACACACCGCCCCTCGGACTTTCCCCTCTTCTCTCTCTGAAAGATTACCGTCATACCCTTGTGGTATGCTCCTCCGAGCTCGCAGGGTGCTACACGCCGCGACAGCAAATTTAGCACATCGTGACGGCCCGTATCCAAGACGGAGGGAAACCCTCAAGTGATCGGCGGGGGCGCACACATCACACAAGCTTTTCGTGACCGATAACTAACATACTGTAAGCGGGTTGAATATTCTAGAAACGCCATTGTAGCTACTAGCGAGAGCAAAGATAGTTTCAGCATAAATTTTAGGCCTATTCTTTAATCGATGACATAACTAGTCCCTAGAAAAAACAACCGATATAAATTCTGAGTCTAATGCAAGCATCTGCACAGGCCTAGCAGAAAAGATATATTATATACAGGGGTTTAGGGGGTATTCATGCAAAGTACACATATTTCTATAACGTTTCCGCTATTAGCTGGGGACAAAGATAACAACGTCCTTGTGACACGTTAGGCATAAAGTATGCAGAGACTAAGTTGAAGACGCTTCGTAGATCGGACGCTAAGAATGGTCTGATCCACGAGCGGCCACAAACTTTGCGCGTGCATAACTCGGTCGCAAAGTGTGTATTGATTAGGAATTTACATAAAAACTTATGGATTTATGTCTCGACTCTACAACTGCTATTTCCCCCCTTGTTTACAATGTATCTTTTTAACTAGGGCTTTGCCTACTTTGTACTGCCTGATCTCTAGCAGCATTCAAACTTTGCCGTTGCAGGCTGCTTATCCTGTCTTTATATGTATAGTTAACAGCCAGAAAGCAGCAGAATCGCCCGCTAACTTAGATTTTAGGTCTATTACAGGCATTTATGCGGCCGCAGCTAGTGCAATATATTGTAGATAGAGATATATAAGGGTTTTATACAAAGTGGATACAGTTCTATAACTTTCCCTGCATTTTGGCTGACGGAAACAGTTAGCGCGGTCCATTATACATGACTTGTGCAGCCTGCATCTTTGTCACATCTCGTGGCAGAACAACTCTCCTAATTTGTGTCTAATTGGGAAGGAAACTAGTCTAACTTAACAAAGAAAGCCCTTCTGATATTTTATAAAATAGCAGGATTTAGAACTTTCGTTACGTACGTGCCAAAATGGCACATAAGAGATAGATTCGTCTTCTGCGAGGTTGAATCGGGTTATGTCGTGAAAATTGTGTAAGTGTGGGGTTGCACCTGCATACACTCCAACCCTTGTTTTATTTTGCAAAGATACTTGACCCACTTTTAGGTACTCGCTAACAGCTGTAATTGGCTTAGGAAGACTGCGTTGCTGTTAAAGTATAAGCTCTCTCCATTCTATGTCTTACTAATTTTTAAGCTGGTATCTAATTGGCTTAAACTACCCCTGCAAGTAGATTTAAAATAATTCAAGAGTGCTATGTCTATCTCTTTGGTCACGTGTTTTATGCATAGGAGAGATTCGTAGTTTGTACCGCAGCAGCTTAGTTAGTGAGCCTACTCAAAGTAATGAAGGACCCTACTTCTTTAGTTTAGTCTGAGTAGTACAGGGTCTAATTATAAAGGAGTAAAGATGAATCTTCACAAACACAGGGTTGGTAAAAAGAACATATTCTTGCAAGGTGCTAGCAGTGCACCTTACAATTTTTGATAAAGACTGGGCACGGCACGCACGTTGCCAAGTCGGGACTTTTGTGGGCACAGCGCCTTACAATTCTCTACTTACTTCTTACTTCAACTTTTACAATTTCAAGTTTAATATGAAGAGAAATATTACGCTGAGAGATCAAATAGAAAGATAAAGCCAAAGATGTCAAATTAAATTTATAAATACTCTCATAAAGAATAAACATGTAACCTAGGTATTATACGATGACAGTCTCAATATCTGGCCTGCTTCGCTCAGTCCCAATTGCATGGCTAGAATATACTTCACAAGAAACAAACATCGTGCCGGCTGTATAAATGAATGCTATTCAGATGGGTCCATTTAGTTAGATTGCACTAAAATTCCTTTAATCCTCCGTTCTGGGTCGCGCTGAGAATGGCGCGATCTCTGCAGACCCTTGATGTTGGTAGTAGAATAGGCTACCTGCGAAACTACCCGCGGTGAGCATGGATCTTAGACAATGGATTGATTGAATAGTATTGGATATGTTGAATTATCAAGCGCTTCGGTTTTCAGCTGTGGATAGATGGTAACAATTCAGTCGAGAAATTTATCACGAAAGGGCCTGTTCAACTCTGTCTCCATTCGTTGTCAACATGTTCGTGTGAGTCAGTATTCATTATCCTCATCAGAGACCAAAAGAGATTTGTCGAGAACGAACGCGTTTCTTCTCCAAGGAAAGGTATAATATTCGTAGACAGCCTTGCAGGACAGTGGTGTATCCCTAAGCAGGTAGAAGCCGCAGCCTGATTCTAAGAATTTCATCCTCATTTTGGACACGAGTTTTTAATATTTCTAGAGACTCACTAACTTACAGCTCTGCACAATTGCTTTCTATTCCCAAAACACGGAGCTATCATGTTTATATGAAGAACTTTTCCACTGAAGCTACCGGCCTGGCTATAAGCAGGACCACGGTACCAGCCGCTGCCGTCCTATGTGCATATTAAAGCACAGCAATCATATTGGATTCCTACCTATTAGACACAGGTTTACTGAGAGAACAACCTGAAGTTTCCTTTTTGTAATTTTATTATTATTTTTCATTATTTTTCATTAATTTTCATTTGGGGACCGGCATCTATGAAAAGCAGACTAAATTAAGAATAAACATCCGTCAGAAGAGGAGACGGGATTTCTATATTGTGCACGGTGGAGTGCCGCTGTACGCCTTCGACAGAGTACCACTTCTTCACCCCATCTCGAGTCTGGAAAGCAATCTTAAAATCACCAGCAAGCTTGGATAACACTTCATTGATGAATGGTTCAAGTGCCACCCTGCGCGTCTCCTTGCTCACTGCGGCGCCATAAATCTGCAACACAAGGTCCCCGATGGATGCACTTTTTCGGCCGTGCGAATGGAGCTTCTTCAGCGCCTGTATGACCTGCCTTTCACGTCTGTAGCGACTGTTAAGCTCGCTGCTTATTTTCGCTGGCAGGTCGGCGATAGTGACGCCATGAGCTGAGTAACCTATGCCGCAGTCCTGTCCTGCCATGCGGTGTAAGCTAGCCATGAAGGTTCCCAGGTCTTCTACAACGCTAGTACCATGGCCGAGGATATTATCGCCTGTGAACATTGCTGCTTCCTCTTCAAGGATAAAGCACATGTGGTCTTCCGAGTGACCGGGCACATGGATAGCGCGGACCGTTGCACCTTCAACCCTGAATATCTGACCGTCGGCAATGTCCCTTTGGGTGCCATTAGGGTCATTCTTGTAAACTGCATCTTCTAGGTCCGGATAGAGGCGGACAAGGTCAGGCACGCCTCCTGTATGGTCGCCATGCCAGTGAGTCAACAGGACGTGGGATAGAGCAATATCCATAGACTTGAGCGTGGAGTCGATCAACTCAGCCCATGCCGGTTCGCCACCGCCAGTGTCGATGATTAGCCTGCTCTTCCCGGTACCGACGATATAAGTGTTTGTTCCTTGATATGTAAACTGCGTCGGCTTGTTAGTATTTCGAGGCACATGTCAATGGAAGTCGGAAAGAATCAATCGTTACCTTGCCGGGATTCTGGCCAAGCACTCGGAGTACTCGTGGGGTGAGTTGTTCAACGTCGGCCAAGACTGGCAATCGCTCTCTCTGGCTGTTGAGATAGTCTTCAAAGGCACAAATGTTTAGTGCCTTATTGATTTGACGGTAGCCACCCTTGTCGTCTTGGATAGCCACCCTATTGCCAGTCCGTGTCTTTGACATGAGTAATTCCCTGCTGCTGGAGTACTCAGATTGAGAAATCCTAGAGAAAAATTTGTTGGAACGGGGAACCTTCTATGATTCCGAGGAGGATAGCCTTAAATATATGGGCCGACGCACTAGGTGATGAAGCACGAGGCAGCCCGGCGCAAGAACAAACCGTCGAGGAGATGACAGACTTGCATATCTGTAGGTTTTCGTAACCGGATTCTGATAGCGGAGAATTTTACGATGTCGGTACGTTGTCTCTGTTCGGTAAACCAGAGCCTGCCGGCCGGGGTTCTTGATGACTGTCTTAGTAGCCCGGTGCCACGCGGAGTATGTCGGTAATTATTAATGCTAGAGAAACGATCCCAGTTGTGGCTACCTCGCTGCCCATTGTTAAGAAATATTCCGAGCCGCTTTCGGAATAGTTGAGAGAGCAGCAGGCCATTTACCGTAACCATCGGCATAATGCTGACCGGGCTAATTGTCGAGTCGACTCAGCTCATTCGGCTTATCGTCTGGTAGGAAATTCCGCAATCAGCTTCAACCCCATGATATTATGGCACGTGGCAAAAGTATTGCTGGCATTTTCTGATGTAATACTGCTTCTCGAAGGCAATACTCCCACAGATTCGCGGCATATTCAAGGTGGCTGTAATGTCGGTTATAATGATGGATAATGCCTGAGGTCTTTTATTATAATTGTCTAAATCTCCTTCTCTCCCCTTTTCCAGTTTCGCATAAGACAGACATGCAATGCAATGTGACATTTTTGGGTCGGCGTTCTATCAGTCTAGCCCTGCCATCATATGATTGAGCATCGCTTCAAAAATTCTAGGAATTCTTAATTGGGCTTTTGTAAAAGTGTCATGCTTTTTACCACGCCCACTTCTACGTCTGACTTGGGCACGTCTGATATGGAGATCGCTTACTTCCATAACGAGTTCCCCAAAGGCGACCTCCATAGCATATTCCGTCAAATTCACCAACATTCCAAAGATAGGCGGTATCGTGTCCTGGCAGATTTCATCCAAGAGGCCACTATCGCAGCTAAAGAAGAGATCCAGAAGCTACCAGCTGAATCAAGGGCATTATTTCCGGCCTTTGATACCATTCTTGCGTGGAGTGAGAGCTCAAACTTACGTGAAGGACTGCTATGTGGTGCTGTTGACGGCGCTCTGCTCATTGTAGCTCAGCTTGCCATATATATTGGGTAAGGACTCTTAGCCAAGGACCTGTCATAAACTTCCTAACAGTGAGCCGACAGGTATGCGATCAACCACCGAAGTGAGCTTGACCTTGAAGGTCAAAGTTTAACAGGCCTCGGCATTGGTTTGCTAGCCTCTACTGCCGTATCATTGTCATCTAGCCTCGGCGACCTGTCGCTTGCCGGTGCCGACGCCGTCCGTGTGGCGCTCCGGCTTGGGTTCTTTGTGTCAGGAATATCCGAGGAGTTAGAATCTCGCGATTTGACACAATCTCCTGACTCGTGGGCCTACGTCGTTCATAATGTCGATCCTATCACCTCTCAAAAGGAACTTGATAGTTACCACGCACGGTCACCCATTCCCGTGACCGGCAAAATCGTGATTAGTGCCATCGGCCAGTCTTCAGTCACAGTTAGCGGTCCGCCAGCAAAACTCAAGGCTCTATTCAACAAGTCCGAGTTTTACCGCACTTCAAGGTTCATCGCTTTACCTGTGTATGGCGGCCTTTGCCATGCACCACACATCTACAATGCACAACACATCAGGACCATTGTGCGCGATGGTGGACAGCTGCACACCATGACCAAGAAATATTGGCCGCTGATGGCCGTCTATTCCACTAGTACCGGCTCCCCTTATGCTGCCAAAGACGCTGCCGAATTATTTGAGCTAGTCGTAACTGAGCTGCTCACTAAGTGCATAAACTGGGATTGTGTTATCAACGGCATCATCAACAGCGTTAAGGACAGTGCCGCGTGCTCTGTAACGCTGTCCAGTTTTGGAAACTCTCTGCCTCTACACGACCTGAGCTCGATGCTGAGCAAGGAACTGTCTGAATTGAAGGTCACCACTACTGACTTCATGCCTTGGCTCTTTGATCTCAGCCCGATGGACAACGCTCCTCGTGGCACCGCTCAGTCTAAGCTGGCCATCGTTGGCATGTCCTGCAGGCTCCCTGGGGGTGCTACAAGTAACGAGAAATTCTGGGACGTTCTAGAGAAGGGACTTGATGTTTCTCGACGCATTCCCGCTGACCGTTTCAACATTGATACCCATTACGACCCTACTGGTAAGCAGCTTAACAAGAGCATGACACAGTATGGCTGCTTTATTGATGATCCCGGCCTGTTCGATGCTCCTTTCTTCAATATGTCTCCTCGCGAGGCTGAAGTCGTGGACCCCCAGATGCGCCTCGCTCTCGTTACTGCGTATGAAGCTTTGGAGCAGTCGGGCTTCATTGGCAACCGGACTCCCTCTTCGCGCCTGGAGCGTGTAGGGACTTACTACGGCCAGGCTGCTGATGACTACCGTGAAGTTAATCAAGGGCAGAAAGTTAGTACCTACTACATTCCCGGTGGATGCCGTGCCTTTGGACCTGGTCGCATCAACTACTTCTTCAAGTTTGCTGGCCCCAGCTATAGCATCGACACTGCCTGCTCTTCTGGTCTGGCTGCCATCGAAGTTGCCTGCCATGCTCTTTGGAACGGGGACATCGATACAGCCGTCACGGGAGGTGTAAATATTCTCACCAATCCCGACGGTTTCACTGGTCTTTGTCATGGTCACTTCCTTACCAAGGGACATAATGCGTGCAAGACCTGGGATGCCACTGCTGACGGATACTGCCGGGCAGACGGTGTTGGTTCACTAGTTATTAAGAGACTGGAAGATGCCAACGCCGATAATGACAATATATTAGGTGTCATCCTAGCAGCAGGTACCAATCACTCTGCCGACGCTGTCTCTATTACTCATCCTCACGCCGGTCACCAGGCATACTTGTCCCGCCAGGTCCTCCGTCAAGCTGGTGTAGATCCCTTGGAGGTCTCCTACGTCGAACTTCACGGCACGGGAACCCAGGCCGGCGACTACGAGGAAATGCAAGGCATAATGGAGGTTTATGCCCCTCTGGAAAAGCGCCGTAGTAAGGAGCAACCTCTCTATATCGGCGCTGTCAAGTCCAATATTGGCCACGGCGAGTCCGTCGCTGGTACTGCTGCCCTTATTAAGGTGCTCCTGATGATGCAGAAGAATGCCATCCCGCGCCATGTTGGTATAAAGAATGAGATGAACCCAAATTTTCCCAAAGATTTTGCTAAGCGCAATCTGCATATATCTTTTAAAATGACTCCTTGGCCTCGAGTTGCTGGCAAGAAGCGCATAGCTGCGATCAACAACTTCGGTGCTGCTGGCGGAAATACAACCATACTTCTGGAAGAGAGCCAGATTCGCGAGATTAGTGAGACTGACCCGCGCGACACGTATGTTATATCCGTGTCGGCAAAGACCAAGGTGTCTCTGGCCAAGAATATTGAACGCCTGCTAGCCTACCTCGAGCATCATTCAGACACCAGACTAGAAGACCTGTCCTACACCACGACTGCGCGTCGCTACCATCATAGTTTCCGCATCGCCGTCGTTAACTCGACCATGGATCAGCTTAAAAATCAACTAAACTCCCAACTGAAAAATGCAGACTCCGTCAAGCCCATTAGAAAGCTGGATTCACCTCCCGTTGCCTTTGTCTTCACGGGCCAGGGTGCTTCGTATAAGTCAATGGATCTTCAGCTGTACCGCGACGTGCCAACATTCCGAGAGCACATCAACCGTCTTGACTTGCTCGCTCGGGGACAGGGCTTCCCGTCCTTTATCCCCGCGCTCGATGGATCCCATGCTTGGGATCACGCCCACTCTCCTGTCGTGACTCAGCTGTCCCTTGTCTGTTCGGAGATCGCCTTTGCGCAATATTGGATGTCAATAGGCCTCAAACCTGATTGCGTTATGGGCCATAGCTTGGGAGAGTTTGCCGCAATGCATGTAGCTGGTGTGACCAGTGCTAGTGACACCATCTTCATGGTTGGTCTCCGCGCCAAAATGCTCGAGGACAGATGCCAGAATGGCAGCCACTGCATGATGGCTGTCCGTGCTTCGCAATCTCAGATTGCAGAGGCAACGGCCGGAAAACCCTATACTATTGCTTGTTGTAATGGACCTTCTGATACTGTCCTCAGTGGCACTAGAGAGCAGATTGATGATATCTCAGCGTCTCTGGAGGCGGCAGGTTACAAGTGCTTCGTGTTGGACGTCGCGTTCGCATTTCATTCGGAGCAGATGGATCCCATCTTGGATGATTTTGAGGCGATCTGCAAGACTGGTGTCATCTTCCAAGAGCCCAAGGTGCCCATTATCTCACCATTGCTTGGCAAGGTAATCTTTGACGGTAAAACTCTTAACGCTAGATACGTCCGCCGTGCTACCCGGGAAACAGTCGACTTCCTGTCTGCTTTGACCTTTGCTCAGCAAGTTGCTACAGTTGCAGATGATACCGTCTGGGTTGAGATTGGCCCACATCCTGTCTGTATTAACTTTATCAAGTCCATTATCCCATCTACCGTGACAGCCGCTCCATCCTGCCGCCGCGGGGACAATAACTGGAAGACGATAGCCGAAAGCATAGCTACACTTCATACTGCAGGTGTTACTATAGACTGGAGCGAATTCCACCGCCCTTTTGAGAGTAGGCTACGGCTCCTTGACCTGCCCGCATACTCCTGGAGCGAGAAAAACTACTGGCTTCAGTATAGTGGTGACTGGTGCCTAACCAAGGGCAATGACTTTTACGCTACAGAGAAGGCTCTCACCAGCCCCGAAGTCCATTCTCGCAGCGAGGTCCAGACTTCGACCGTGCAACAGATCATAGAGCAAAACTTCAGTGGCCCTGCTGGTACGGTTGTCATGCAGTCAGATCTTATGCAGCCAGATTTCCAGGCGGCTGCCGACGGACACCGCATGAACAACTGCGGTGTCGTAACTTCGGTTTGAAAACCCTTCTTCGCTAATGATACACCAAGCGATCACTGCTAACATTTATAACAGTCTATCCACGCTGATATCGCATATACTCTTGGAGACTACTTGCTCAAAAAGCTACGGCCCAAGTCTAAAAACTCTCATATTAGTATCTGCAACCTAAGCGTGGTCAAGGGCCTTGTCGCAAATGCCGACAGGACGTCTGCCCAGCGAATCCGAGTCACCGCGGTGACTATCGACATCGAATCTGGGATTGCTGGCCTGACCTGGCAGAATGTAGATAATGACGGTACTATATCCGAGCTGTTTGCTACAGCGAACATCGTCTATGGCAACTCCACTGAGTGGCTCTCGTCCTGGAGCCCTAGGGCTCATCTGATCCACGGCCGCATCGAAGCTCTAGAGCGTCTTGCTGCAGAGGGCAAGGCCAGTCGCTTCTCGCGTAACATTGCTTATAACATCTTCGCAGGTAACTTGGTTGATTACGAGGACAAGTATCGCGGAATGCAGTCGGTGGTTATGCACGAACTTGAGGGATTTGCGGATGTACAACTCACCACAAAGCAGACTGGCGTATGGACCGTTGCGCCATATTTCATCGACAGCGTCAGCCACTTGGCCGGTTTTATTATGAACTGCTCTGATGCTATAGATACTCGAAAGAACTTCTGTGTGACGCCAGGCTGGAAATCGATGCGCTTTGCAAAGCCTCTCGTTGCTGACGCCAAATACCGCTCTTATGTCAAGATGATTCCGACAGCGGAAGACCCAACCGCATACTACGGTGACGTCTATATCCTTCAGGATAATGTGATTGTTGGCTTGGTAGAGGGTATTGAATTCCACAGCTATCCCCGCATTCTTCTCAGCCGATTCTTCTCGCCCCGAGACAAGACCGCGAACTTGGAGGGCACAGAACAGCGCGCAGCACGTCAGGAAACTATTCCTGCTGCTGATATTGCACAGCCCACACCTGTCACAATGCACAAGGACATTACAATGAGTGTTCCTGCCTCGAATCCAGCCCCAGCCTCGGCAGCGCAGGAATCTGAACCTGCAACAGCTGAATCGAAGATTGAAGCTACAGCCAGCGATAGCATTGCAACCAAGGCCCTTCAACTTATCGCATGTGAGGCAGGTCTGGAAGTTTCCGACCTGGCGGATGACGCCAGTTTCAACAACTTAGGTGTCGATAGTCTGATGTCGCTTGTCATTGTTGAGAAGTTCAGACTCGAGCTCGACGTCAAGGTGGGCGGATCTCTTTTCTTGGATTACCCTACGATTGGCGATCTGCGGAAATGGTTGGATGAGTATTACGGATAGATTTCTCTCATTCATTTGTTACTTTTCGTGTACATTCCCTTGTGTCTTCCTCCAACAGAAGATGTTCAAGATCATCTTATACTCTGGCATGTTTTCATGCTTGATTTGCCACATATTCAATTTTACTCAATATTACGACAATGAAAAGTTTTGATAGGCTATTATGCGGTTCCAATACACTGCTTTGAATAAAGAAGGAAAGATTTTCTTCATATCTCGTAGTCTAACATCTTGCCAATCTAATCGGCATATCTCTGTAGCAATGCATAGCCTAACGGACTTCTCTGTCCATGTTGACGGTTATAGCGTACTTAGGGGCGAAGCCAGCAGTTCTTGGCTACAGGGTGGGAGCGAAGGGATAAACGAGGATTATCTCTTCAGTCAAGTAGCACGTCACTGAGCAGAATCAATTATCCATATTACCGATTCAACACAGCTTAGAAATTAAATCCACTACGTGAATCTTCTATTGACTGCATTCCTAGTTTCAATAAGTCAATGTGCAGATAGCTCTGGATCCCTGGGGACCAGATTCAATTACTTCCATATCCGTAATCCCGGCGCTCTTTGTTGATAGGTGTAAGTTATAGGCATTGAATTGAATTGCTTGACTATCTACTGTGAGATTGCACAGAGTGCTCTCTATATGCATATTGTAATGTGTCTACATGTACCTACGTGATCCTTGAAGTTGATTGTACTAGCCTATCTTACTACTCCCTGCCCACATTTCACCCTCGGGCTAATCAATAATTGCCCCGAAAGATGGTTTGAAAGGCAATGTCCCGATAAGAGACCAGATGTAGTACATCGTTGATGACTACCCAAAGTGTTGATAATGGTCGCGCGCATAATAGCGCATGATGTGAAACGAAGAGATGTGTAAAAACCAGCCATGAAGAAGTGACTGGGAGCTCTGGTAATTCGTTACTCTTGCACATTTCTGAGGTCGGGACAATTGTACGAGGATACTTGGGCTAGGCTCAAACCTGCTGCTCACTCCCTACAGTAAGAGTTGAACAAGTTGCAGAATTAGCGCGCAATTTTTTTCTTTCTTTCTATCATATCTGGTGTATCATGATGTTCTTGAACCCCCAACTCGCCACTCTTGTATGAAATATACGAATCCCAAATAAGCTCCAAGCAGTGGCGTCAAAGACCTTGTAACGTGCAACCAAGCCCACTTCACAAGCAAACTCCTGACATACGTGAAGTTAGTGGCCGAGTTGGAATTATCAAGTTCAAACAGTGTGTTGTTGGTAGGCGCCATAAGGAGCCAGGTGAAGGGCACCATGGAAATAGTGGACAAGACCGCACAGCCATACGGCCACCACGCGCGACCGTCCCTAGCGCGCTGCTGTGCGATGATGGCATAAAAGCCACAAGTAGCAATGCATAGTGCCGGCAGGTATATATGTCCATAATGGTAGAGCCGTACCCATTGGCGAACAAGCTGGGTAGGTGATGTGTTCGTGTCGAGCAGCACCGGAACAACGAAGGCCGATAGACTCATCATGGCTCCTAGAAATGACAAGTCAGATGAAGGGTTTGTAAATGTCAGGCCGGTTCAAATGGATCTACCCGAAAGAAATGACCCGGAAACAATGGCAACCGCAGGCAGGGTTGAATGTGACTCAGAAGCCAGTGCCCGGGCGTCGCTTTTTGACGCCATAATGATTTCAGCGTGGCTCAATGTCGTCGAAAAATGCGAAAAATCAGATGCCCATAGAATTCCAAGTCGTGCATCGTCACCCCTTTCATGGCGGTTGGACGCTATTATATGCCGTGCATGGCTGTCTACATCTTTGGAGAATCGCACCACCATTCGGCTTTCGGGTGATTAGATATAGATGAGAGAATTCCCAGGACATTCAGGTTCTATAAAATCATACGAATACACCAAGTCCGAAGCCGCTTTCATTTCGGCTTTTTCTCAATTCTCCTCTTTACTCGGAACTATGAGCGACTTCCAAGAACCAGACATCCCACCTGCGGCGGGCTCTTCCAGTAACAAGTTTCTCTGCCTCACAATCTGTGGATACCGCAAACCTGGCATGACCGAAGAGGCTTACCGCCATCATATGGTGAATGTTTCAGCCCCCATGACTAAGGACCTTATGGTCAGATACGGCGTCAAGAGATGGACCCAGGTGAGCAACTTCGCTCAATGCTACCTATATACACGGCGGTGCTCAAAATCGCGTAACAGATTCATAACCAGACAGCCACACGTGCAATGATGTCACTACTCGTGGATCCCCAGATGGTGAATATTGCGGACTTTGACTGCTTTAGTCAGGTAGTATTCAAGAGCGTGGAGGATTATAAACGCATGAAGCAAGACCCTTTGTACAAGCAATATCTTGTTGGTGACCATGAGAAGTTTGCCGATACCAAGCGAAGCATGTTAGTCCAATGAATTCACATTTCAACTCAACCAAGTTTCAGAACTGAACAGATAGTAGGATGACTATTGGCTGGGTCGAGGAGTTCATCAGAGACGGCGAACTTGTCGGTGGATTTAAAGATTGCTAGGACTCGATGCGATAGAATGACACATAAGATTTAAAAAAGCTTTGTATATCTTAAAAGCCATCATTTGCTTACGCCTAAACTAAGTTTGACCCTGTTCTTCATGCTTTCTTCCGGATGCAGCCGCAAGACTCCAACAGGCCTCTAGTCGAGCGGAGTATTTGAGCCGCACGTCTATAGATAGAGCTCAGCTTATCCTTGAAGAACTTTCTGGTATGCAGAAGAATCTTGAGACCAATAGCGAATTTGCCGCTTGGCGCCGGATTCACGTCGCATAGCAGCTTCGGCTACCCGTAAGCAGGCGTCGCACGATTGTGCTGCGCTTTGACTCGATGATTAAGAAGAGAATGGATTGTGTTCAAATTTCCATATACAGAAGAGAACAGGATTTTCCCCCTTTATTTTATAGAAGAAAATTGTTTGACTAGAACAGAAAAAATGTAACAATAGGTGGCGCGTTCAATTACATCATGCCTTAGGGTTATTGCATATCTACGCCGCAACAGCAGAGGCTTGCCTTGCCCACATCGGCACAATTACAGACCCCTCGGGCATTTCACATTTTATGGCGCGAAATGAAAGTCGTTACAAAGACGTCCATAAATCTTATCATGTTAAATATAGTCTTCTGATGAAGAAGAATAAATTCTGATCAAGATCTTCCGACAGTTTGGAACCCCAGGCGCCCTCGCAATGTCACCGCATCTTTGGCATCCGACCCCTGGCCCAACGGCCCTCGCAAAAGTTCAAGCAGAAACTCTCGACAAATTGCTCTGCGCCTGGAAGGAACAGAGACCGGACGAGATTACTGCGCTCTGGTCTGATGACTTCAAGCAACAAGTACTGCCTTTTTCGCTCAAAGTACCAGCCAAATCAAGGAGCGAAGCTGTCATAATGAATAACATTCTCTCCTCGAAGTTGACAAACTGGAAGGTGCGCTATTCAATAACTTACACTATAGATTGAGGTGCTTGGGTCCATCTGATGACTTCTGTAGCTTGATATTCGAGAAATTGTTCACGACACCGCACGTGGCTCGGCTGTGGTATACGCTATTGCCGAGGCAGACACGCCCGTGCCCGGTGAAAGGTGGACAAATGAGTATTCAATCTTTACTTCCTTTAGCGAGGATGGAAAAAAGGTAACTAGGCTTGAAGAGATGGTTGATTCTGCATTCTTTCAGCACTTCTTCCCCAAGTTTAAGCAGCATTTGGCAGGAGGTGCGGGACCGGCACAGCATTGAGCACCGATTGGAACTCCATGCCCTCTATGAACTACCTATGAAATACAAACATCCTATAGATTATCTTATAGACTGGCCACTAGCACTCAGCTTTAATCTATGCTATGACAATTTTGTCTTTGTATGTACATTGCATATTGTCTTTTCAATGCAGAACAACATGTCCACATTAATGGGCGGTAATTCACCAGCGAGGCCGTCGAGGGCTTCTTAACTTCTTTCTATTTGTCAACTGGCGGACTACTTAACGTGTTCCAAGTTGCTGTGAACTGGTAGATGATCGGACTCTTTTGTGCTAAAATATTTCGGTCCTGTCAGAAGACATAGGAATGTCCCGAGACCCGAAGCATTAATACGCCGACTCAGCCATATAGAAAAAGTACCATAGATACGTGAAGTGTCAAATCTTCAATCGTACCCAGCGTGCTCATACATTACGAAGGCCAGGGTCGGCGACAAAGGCAGTACACTACAGTCATTGTTTATTCCAGAATACCTCAGAAATATCGAAATCTCGGGGCTTATTGTTTCTACCGTTCGACATGCCAGTGCCGCGAAAGTATGCTGTTCTCGGCTCAACAGGAAACTGTGGCGCAGCACTTATCGACAATTTGCTACGGGATTCTAACACCCGTGTCAATGCTTTCTGTCGAAGCCGCTCCAAGCTCATGCGCTTGTTACCAGACATTGAGCACGGGGCTCAAGTCGACATTTTCGAAGGCAGTATCCACGATGTCGAACTGCTAACGGCCTGTGTCCGTGGCTGCCAAGCAGTTTTCCTAGCCGTTTCAACAAACGATAACATTCCCGGCTGCAGCTTGGCAAAGGACACCGCCGCTTCTGTCCTCCAGGCGCTACGAAGTATCCGAGAATCAGCAAAGTTGAACGGTCGGATTGAGCCGCTTCCAAAACTTGTCCTCCTCTCATCTGCCACCATCGACAAGCATTTCTCTCGTCACGTCCCATACTTATTGCGACATATTCTGTATTTCTCCGCCTCTTATGTTTACAAGGACTTATTAGAGACAGAGGAGCTTCTTAGAAAGCAGGAAGATTGGATTACATCTATCTACTTCAAACCAGGAGCTTTATCTGTTGATAAGCAACGTGGCCACGCTGTCAGTCTTACTGACGAAACTAGCCCTATGTCCTATCTTGACCTGGCAGCTGCGATGATTGAGGCAGCTGACGACGAGGGCGCTTTATATGAGAACAAGAGTGTGAGCGTCGTCGGTACTAATGGGAGAGCTGCTTTTCCAAAGGGGACTATATGGTGTATCTTTATGGGATTGATCAGGCACATGTTTCCCTTTCTGCACCCTTATCTTCCAGTCGGGACCGGGCCGAAAAAAAATGCATTGTGAGATGGAATCTGTAACAAACTCTTACGAGACGAATGACGCATATTATTCCTTCGAAAAGCATCTTCGTGTATAGATTAGGAACTTTAAAGCACGCACATGGGACAAATCTCGTCTTCGACTCTACCAGCGCACGAACTGTGAGTCAAGACAATTTTTGAACGCAGCTTGTATTGAGCAGAGCTACTATTAATCAAAGTATGTAAACAAGAAGAACAAGTCGGTTTCTTGGGCGTACATTTCTCAGTGCAGTCTAGAAGCTGATCGATCTAACACATAGCGACTTCACATTACAACAGTAATTATCTGGCAATCGGGGCCTAGCGTCGATACAAAAGTCTATAAGCAATCAGAAATATCATTTTCCAGCCACATGTGGTATTTTCCTAGGTCTTTGCCACGACTAGTTTACGATAGATTCCTCAAGCCGCACCGCCGTCAAGAGTCAGGCTCTTGCCATTCACCCACTCACCCTCTTTGCTTACTAGAAAACCAACAACATTAGCAACATCCTGAGGGAAACCATTCCGGTGTAAAGGAGAGGCATGGGCAGCCATCTGCATGCGCTCCTCCGGCGTGTACTTTTCGCCATTGGGGATGTAGTGTTGTGACACATTATGAAACATGTCAGTGACGGTACCGCCTGGGGCAACTGCGTTGATAGTAATCTTCTTATCTCCGCAGTCCTTGGATAGGATGCGAACAAAGCAATCAATAGCTCCCTTAGAGGCAGAGTAGAGAGAGTGCCTGGGAACGCTGAAATCACGGGAGGTGTTGGAGGAAGTGAGAATAATCCTGCCGCCTTCACTCAGCACACGGTAGGCCTCACGGGCGACGAAGAATTGGCCACGGGTGTTAAGGCTGAAGACGCGATCGAATTCTTCCTCAGTGACGTCCTTTAAGTGCCCGAAGCTGACAACGCCGGCGTTGCTCACAGCAATGTCAAGCCTGCCAAAGTGCGCAATTGCGTCGTCAAAGAGCTTCGCCGTCTGGGAGACGTGGCGCACGTCAGCCTGCAAGGCGATGGCATCTGAGCCGTTGGCCTTGATCTCAGCAACCACCTTTTCGGCTTGTGTGGCAGAGGCGGAATAGTTGACGACTACTTTAGCGCCCAGACTGCCCAGATGGATGGCAATGGAAGCGCCGATACCGCGACCAGAGCCGGTAACGAGGGCGACCTTGCCATCGAGGCGGCCGGGAATATAGTTTTCAACTGCCATTGAGTCGAAAATGAGGATGGAATGCCTTGTGCTAAGGAGGAGACTGAATAGAGGAGGGTGAAAGAGCGAGACAATCAAACTTTGACTGGGAGAAGTGCTTGGCTTGCTTAGATGATTTCGGAAGCAGACTGGTTTGTACGTTCGTGATTGGTGTCTTTTATGAACCTCGAAGGAATTTCCGAGAGCTATGGGGTCTTCAGAAATGTATTATCGAGCTTTTCTTTTCAGAATCTCGACAGCCTGACAGGATCGTGTTGGGACCGAGTCGGGGTAACCGGCATATAAGGCTGACTCGGTGCAGCTACAGCAGCCCGATGGAGGCCGAGCTACGGGGCATTTGAAACAACCCAGTGATATTTCCCGAATTCCCTATGCCAAAGGCAAGAATGCAGAGTTGATCCACACGGGATAGAGGGATGACGCGATGTCTATATACGCTATCCGCGGAGGAATAGGTGAAAGGCGCAAGTTCCATTCCCTGGATCCCATACAGGGGATCTGCGAAAGGGTATCCACGGCGATTATTTTCACTCTCCTGGCACCCACGGGACAATTAAACAAGACTTTCAGCAACGGCCTATGCTTTATCTTGTTTTTATCTATTTGCTTCTGACTACATCTATAGAAATGAGTAGCTTCATCCCACCATGCGTAGCGAGTGGAAAAAGAAAACTTTCTCCTTACCACTTGCAGCTGCAAGTGATCAAAATTACGGCTTGCTAACAGATACACCAATATGTCCCGTTTGTCATGCGAAACGTTCATACTTGATAATAGTAGCTAGGACGAGATTGTCGTATGCACTGAGTTGACTTGTCACGATAAGCCTCCCATGACTATCTTTCAGTGTTTCAATCATCTCTAAAAGCTCAGTCATTTCCATTTCTCCCCCATTAGCTAATTGAAGCAATGTCAAATCGCGTGTACGAGCTATAGCTTCAACTTCGGGGTCAGAAAGACTACCCGGCTTAGGGAGGAGGCGAGATGTCAGCACGAGCAAGATTCCACCACTAGCGCGAAGAATCTCAACATATTCTTGTAGCTCAGTCTTCACTACTTCTGGCCTATTTGGGCCTGCGTATGAGCTAGGGAGATGGAGAATGTAGGCAGTTGCGTCTCTTATGGGCTGAGGCATGCCTATGGCGCGATAAGCTGTCTTTATCCGAGGGCCGACAGATCCCATAGGGCTAGTTTCGAATTCTTGTGTAGACCCATCATCTGTTTGTTGAATGGATGTTCTATCCGGGCTTGAATCGTGTAGTTTGGGCTGGGTATGGTCAATTTGCACGATTATCCGTAAGTTGGGAAATCGCTTTGCCAAGGACTGGGCTAATGAAGTTGACGAAGAACCAGCCTGGAGAGCACATGTGAGCCTATGAGTGTCATTGGATCTGTGTTTGCATAGAGCACAGTATAACTTGACTTGACACTTACCTCAACTATGCACACATTGCCAAGGTCAGCCCATTTCAGGTTTGAGATCGTGGTGATAATATCGTCTTGCTCATGTATTCCGGCAGCATTACAGAGATAAGCCGACCACCGACGTTTGAGCTTGGGCTGCTTCTGTATTGTTGCCATGAACGACTGTGACGTGTCGAAAGCTAGGTTGAATGCGCTTTCCGAAGGACTTCGCGACGCCTTGAAGCGCTGTGTCGCAGCAGGCATCCTTAAGGCTGCAGGCACGACGGACTCAGACATAAAAATAGTGGCGTCTACAAGTAGTTGATCTGTGACGAATCGCGCCGAAAGCGAGGTATGAGATACACATTTTGAATCGTCTTCACAGAGAAAACCGGCTGTTGCTGTGAGACGAATGACGCGGACGAGGTCGGCTTCTGAAACTTGAGTCAAGTTGGCCAGAATGTCGATAGGTACGCTAGCATCCATCGGAATACAAGCAAGAATCTGAAAATCCACAAGCCAATGTAGGCATGCTAGAATCTGAACCTAATCACTGTGTCGGCTTCATCGTTCTTATCACTCCATTCAATGAATGCTAATGACTTACCTGATATAAGAGGCTTTGCAGGAAGTCAGTCGGTTCACCGATCAAAGCTTTAATTTTCGCGATTTGTGCATTGATTTTTGCTCTGGGTTTGGCTAGTTGTTTATTCCCATTATTGTTGGACATTGCGGGCTGATTGAGCGACTCTAAGCTGCGGTGATTCATGACATAGGTTTTAACAGCAGCCAGGAGCTCGCTGGCTTGTACCTCGAGATCTGTTAATGCATCCATGGTAGCGCTCGACAAGCAGGAAGCATCGAGAGTAAGGAGATTTGAACACGAAAAACGGTCTCTTGCGAGGGCACGAGCGGGGCTTGGCTGCACTGTGCCTCTTACGGAGTCGATTTGTTATTTGAAACTAGCAAAAAGATATAATTACACGTGGCAGCAGAAGTCTGCTCGTCCAGGAAAAACGAAGAAGGAAAAGGAAAGATCGTTCTTCGCCGATTCCTCGATGCAGGCGGAAGGCCACACTGCCAATTAACCCGAGGCCATACTCACGCTATTTTCGTCGTTACGGGATGTACAGGATGTAAAGGATAAATATTCTTCTAGGCTGCGCTTTGTTCTGTCAGCGTCCACTATATGCATGCATGTGGCAGGGTATGACAAGATGCGACACAGCGTTAGCGCTGACGCGAGAAGGGTTGAAAGCAAAGCGCTCTTGGACGAGGTCATTCTGGATGGTTATTTGCTCTCAGAAGGAAGAAGGATGAAAAGGGCGTCATTTGAAGATGCAACTGTTGATCAGATATCGCAGAGGGCTTAAGACGGGCAATAAGAGCCAACGGTGTTTAGTACCTATCGATTGCGGAATAAAACTGCGCAATAGCAGAGACTGTGTACTATCGTTTGTGCTCTAACGCAATCGGCCCTTGATTCTGCAAATGATTAGAGTTTAGTAAATACTACATAAGATTTATGCTGTAACTGGAAGAGGCCGATACGCAAGATATATGCACAGAGCCACATGACTGCACTACCGGGTCATTCAAAATTTAGCAATTAAATGGAGATGGATCTTCTCACTTAGGCATTT
This sequence comes from Atkinsonella hypoxylon, assembly GCA_000729835.1. Classification (NCBI taxonomy): domain Eukaryota; kingdom Fungi; phylum Ascomycota; class Sordariomycetes; order Hypocreales; family Clavicipitaceae; genus Atkinsonella; species Atkinsonella hypoxylon. Next base: position 23,011 of record JFHB01000312.1, read on the forward strand.
CCTTTTGCCCAGTTAGGCCAAGCAATCGTTTCAATTAATTCATTTGGATCATTATAGGCCACATAGCGTAGGATGAGTACATCAAGCTGCCAGATAGAAGCATGCAAGTTTCTGAATTCCGGGATTCAAGCAACGTTAGAACCTCACTCCTAGCCGCATTATGACGGCGAGCGAACTACAACAGAGAAACCATAACAAATATTACATGTATTCCCGCAATCTAGGCGGTCATAATTAATTGCGCATTCCATCTTCATCTTTGCTATAGCTGTACGGTCAGAATAAGCCTGATCACCAGCGTCATATTCCAAAGATGAAAACAATAGGTTGTAATAGAGCTTAAGATCCAAGCAATGCAGCAGATAAATCCATCAGTATACCAAGTTTTTGCGCTTCTTCAACCATAAAATCGAAGACAAGGAATAAATCCGTAACCCCGAAATTCTGCTTCAGTCATACAGCTATTTTTAAAATCATATTTGCAGCAGTTGTACAAAGGGCCTGTACATCCCATTATCATCTTAACTTCGGTTTTGCGTTCCCAAATCCCGTTATTATAGTTAAGGGCCTTGCCACGCCGCTCTGTATAACTCTAGCAACATTAATACCTGCTGAAACTCTTGCTTTGTTACTCGTATCTAATGAACCCTAGCGTTCTCACTTATCTAGGTCCATCTTCTAGCCCCAATAAGATGTTGCGTTCTTATGCGTCCGTTTCCCAGAATTCTCTAGTCCGATACTAGGTCGATAGATCCATTAGCAGGTATCGCCTCACAGAATTTTTCATCCGGGATTAAGAGTTAATCTAATATTACATCAACATTATTTTCTTCTTCTTTTGCTGTAAATCTCTATATTAGGGCTGGCCAAGACCTACACTAAGCGTTAGCGCAATACACTTAGACAGACAACTCCAGTTATTAGTGTCCTTCTACAACGTCAATAAGAAAAGAGGAAAGCTTTTAGATGTCCGTAGCTTCAAGATAGCGTAAGTCTTTTACATTGTTTGAACTAATACTAGATTAACTTCTCATAGTTTGTCGACTCTAAACCAAACCCCCAAATGACCATGCAGCCCACACCAAGACAAGCGGCGATGTAGCGCACGTCAAGAGCGAAGAGGATCGCAAAAGAGCGAGATATTTGTTAGTGCGCACTATCAAATAATAGTGGGCAAGCAGATTAAATAGTCTAAAAAGGCAGAAATAGATTATCTATTGTGGCTTAGAAGATATATACGCGAAAAAGGAGCTAGATGTGTTAAAGTGTTAGGATAAGTATTAGAAGTGATAAAATAAGATTTCTTACGTATCAAATGTTGTAAATTAAAATAGGGCAAAAGATATTAATTGATCAAAGCGACAAAAGACTAAAAAGAGCCAGCCAAAGCTGCTTGCGAAAAAGCTTCATGTCCCTCCATCCTATATATCTGGGCGGTGCGCACTCTTATAGGAAGAGGCTGCATGTGGCATCCCTTGTAAAGCTAATATATCAACGCAAGGGGGTAACCCCGCCGCGACACAATAGGAAGGTTATTTAATACCGATCACTATAAGTAAGCAGGGTACAATATTCTTGGAATGCGGGAGTAAAGATTGGAGTCTAGGGCCAATAAGAAAGCTTTATGACCTTAACTTATCCTCCAAAACACGTTCGAGACGTCAGCTTCTACATTTAGTTGATTAGGTTTCGGCTGGTTATTTAAGCCATTATTTTATTTAAATGTACATAATTAGGACACGAGTTATTTCTCGTTGGAGATGGCTGAGTCAATGGCGAAGCCTCTTATAATTCACCTGCTGCCACAGAACAGTAATTAGTCGACGAAGAACGCAGAGAATATTGCTATTAGACCTAAAAGCTCCTGCAACTAATAGACCATAGGTATCGGAGACGTCACATGTTGCGTGATTAACTCTTAGAAGATTAAAATAGACGAAATGAAGCGTTAGGTGTTAAAATTGAGCCTGCTAGAAGATGACAGGTTACGATGAGGTGTGGTCATTGTAAAAACATTAAATGTTGTTTCAACAAGAAGGAAACCCTCCTGGCAAAATCCCAGATGCAAATAGGGAGGCATTAGAAGTACCACTGAAAGCACCACTGAAAAGCTGCTATGCCTAAGGGAAGAAAGAGATTTCAATTATACGAAAGAGCAGGAATTAGATTCGCTTATGTTGCGGCGTATAGGTGCAAGCTCGGAACGGGCTTGTTCCCAGCGTGCAACAAGGGTTCGAAGACCTCTCATGACGAGGGGTCGCGCGAGTCATGATGTAATTGACCGCGCCACCTATGGTTGCATTTTCTCTGTTCTTCTCTATAAAATGAATGGGAAAACCCCTCTTGTTCTCTTTTGTGTCTAAATCACAATTCATTCTCTCCTTGATTATCGCATCGTGCGACAGCTTATGTCGGGCTCTACAGGGAGGATACAGTAAATCTTAGATCTAGACTGTATGTGCATTAGTCTAGAGCAGAGCTAGAGCAGGTGTAGATTTAGGTAGAATAGTATATATTAATTATATACTATTAATTTCTAAGTAAAAGTTCTAGAGTCTAGAGCGTATATTTCTGTAGCACTATACTACTAGATATTAGTGCGCTGTACTACTACATATAAGAATGTTTAATTTACACTAATACACTATATATTCTATATATACTTAGTATATATATACTAGGTATATACTAAACGCTTTACTGCCTGCTATTCTACCTAAAAAATACACCCTTTTTAGCTCCGCTCTAGATCAATGCACACATGGTCTATTCCGTAGACTTGAGATTTACT
>JFHB01000313.1:0-25680 GCA_000729835.1 Atkinsonella hypoxylon
TAAGGTTTTAATCTACACTATAAAGGCTAGGTAGGCTATAGCTGCTAAGTTATCTAAATATAATATTTTTCTACTTAAATATAGTTTATTATAAATCTTATCTAATTTAGCTTTATCTTTAGCTTTTAGTAGGTAGATTTAAATAGGTTTTAGCTGCTTCTACTATCTATCTACTAGATTTACTCTTATATACTAGTTTTTAGGTATAGGAATAATACCTTTATTACAATAAATATTATATTTATCTATTAAGTTAATAAGCTTAGTTATAATATTTAGGTTTAAGTTTTCTACCTTAACCTTATATTTATTATAGATATATAGTATATCCTTAGGATAAGAGATTCTATATATAAAGATACTATTATTAACTTTCTTAGGGTTAAATCTACTACTATTACCTTTTTCCTATAACTTATAATTTTCTATAGGCAATAAACTATTATTAGGTGCAATATTCTTAGAAAAATATATATATAAATTAAATAGGTTTATAATTATATAGTTAGCCTTAAGCTCTTTATTATACTAAAGATAAGCAACCTTTTAATTTTTCTAGATTATAATAAATTTATCTAAATAGTTATAAGCTACTATTTATTCCTAGTTAGTTGTACTAAGCAATATATCTAGGATAAGGTTAGATTTTAAGTATATATAGTAAGCAGTAGCCTTCTTATTAGCTAGTACCTCCTTTTATTTAACTAGAATATACTTCTATAATTTTAGCGGAATTATTATAGCTTATACTGCTGTTACGTTTTAATATAGAATCTTTAAAATTAGCTAGAAAATACCTATTTCTATAACTATATTATAAATAGACCTAATAGTAGCTTTAGGGTAAATAAAATCAATTTTAACACTATAATTATAGAGAAAGGTTAAACCTAGAAGGAGCTTTAGTTTTAAGTTACTTATTATATTAGCTATAACTGTAAAATAGCTAGTTATAGGTACACTATATATAGATCTAGAGATATAGAAGTTAAATATAGCTGTCTTAGAGATATAGAAGAATAATTGCACTTTAGTAACTAGTTTTAGCTCTATTTTTACCTATTTTATATTCTAACTAAACTAAGTTAACTATACTTTATTAACTAGCACTAAAGAGGTTCTAGTATTTAGGTAGATCTAATGTAATAGTCCTTTATTATAGAATTAAATAGAAATCTTTAGAAAGGAATTTAACTTTAAAATACTAGATTTAATAAGCTATAGCTTTATAACTGCTTTAACTACTTACTCTATCTAGATTCTCTATAAATCCTTTTAGTTTACCTTTATTTAAACCTTTTTCTTTTACTTTTCTTTACTTTTAGTAAAATAGGTTTTAATAAAGTTAGATTCTAGGCTAGTTAGTAGTTTCTTAGTATTAACTGTTTCTTCTTCTTCTATTAGCTAATATCTATAGCTTTTAAGGTACTTCTTATAGTCTTTTTAGTTAGATTTATCTTTAAACATTATTATATAGGTATATTCCTTATTATTCTACAGTAGGCTCTATTGTTAGAAACGTTAAAGCTACTAAAGATACTATAGCTTTAGCTAATAATCCTAGCTAGCCTCTAAATCCTAGTTTTACTAAAGCTAGAGCTACTGCTCTTTTAGCAGCTAATTCCTTTAGTTTTATAGTAAGTGTTGGAATCGTTATGACTCCATCGTGCGATTCCGGCGCCTGCGTGGGTGGATACAACCGCTGATTGGTTGCATCTGCACACTAGTCTCTACTTACATCAGGGTTGCTAATACCCCTTAATTCCCCCTTAACACAACACTATACCTAAGGCATATAAGGCATCCAATAGGGTATATAATGTAGCCTCTTTTGCTAGTTAGATATAACTCCTAGATAACTAAATTTAAACCTCTTTAATGTAAATACTAGTGCACTAGTGAATTAGTTATAGAACTAACTTAAAGGAGTATAAATTAGACCTTTAGTTTGTTAATACTAATTAGTAGTTACTTAACTAGAAGTCTTTAGTACAACTAAAGAGATTAGTATAACTAACTATAGATTAGCTAGATTTAGCAAGAAGAGACGTAATACTGTTAGCTAGAACCCTTAGCGGCTAATGCAACTAGTAAAGCGTGCTAAAGGAAGAGATATCTTTATAATTGCTTAGTTACTAAGTTATATTTACTTATAATAACGTTTTAGTTTAACTAATTGTTAATATTAAACTCCTAAGGAATTAAATTACTAGCTAGAACCCTTAGCAGCTAACGCTATAGGATTTAACTCCTCTAACTATCTTAAAACTTAGCTAGAAGCTAGCTAAATCCCTCTATCTTTATACTAATTCTATTATATCTACTTTCTCTTTCTATACTACTTAATCTTATTTAATATAATAAGTTTATAATAACTCTAAGTAGATTTATAAGAATTTAAGCAATAACTATAACCTAATAAGCTTCTAGAATAACTTTAAAAGTATTAGAAACTTCTATTAATAGATTAGAACTTAATATATAAAATTAACCTAGAAACTACTACTACTATTAATTTAAACAATAGAATTGCCTTTACAATTAACCTCTATAAAGATTAAAGATTTAGAGATTAAGAATAATAGAAGAACTTTAAATTTAACTTCTATAACTAGAATAAAGACCTATTTTAAAGAGCTTCTACTTTAATTATTAAAGCGTTATGCAATTTACTATATAAATATAGAGTCTATATAGGCAGAAGCAGCAGCTAAATTACTAATTCCCTTAAAAGAGTACTATAGAAAGAGAAACAATTTATATAGCTAGAAGAAGAGATTAATAAATAAGTAGCATTAGGTAAATTCTACTTAAATCTATACCTAGATATAGAACCTATATTTACAGTAAAGAAGCTTTAATCTTCTTTATAGAACTCTTCTTCTATACCTTTAGTACTTTCTCTATTACTTTTGTTAAGTGTACCTAGCAATCTAATAGGTATATTAGTAAAAATACTACCTCCTCTCTCTCTACTATAGAATATAAGATTTCTTCTACTTCTAGCAGTATAACTATTACTTCCTTCTACAATAAATCCTTCTTAAATTAATATAAAGAAAGTCCTTAACCTTATAAAGATCTATAAGGAAAGCAATAAATATAGCAGCAATATATTCGATTTTATTATGCTAAAAGTAGTTATCCTTAAAGACTTATACTAACAACTTAATTTCTTAGAACTAGCAATAATAAAGGCATTTCTAGTAATACTAATAGGTAAAGTATATAAATTCTACCTTACAATAATTGCAATAAATATAAGGATAAATTACACCTTTAACTAAATAGTTAAAATCGTTAAACAACACTTTAAGACCCTAACTAATAAGTAGTTCTATTGTTAAAGATAGAACAGCATTATATTACGCAATATAATTGCTAAGAACCCTAATAAATCTATACTTAACTACCTTAATATAATAATCTAAAACCTTTAAGATATTTATAACAGCCTTTTTAACTCTCTTATAAATAATTCTAAACTTATTAAATAGACCCTTTAAGCAGTTAAAGGTATCTCTAAATATAGCTAAGCTAAATTTATAACTAACGCAACATTCTAAGAGCTTATTAGCAACCTATAAAAGTTAATTAGTATTGCAGAAGTACAGAAGGAAATTAGCTAATTCTATATTAGATTTAACTAACTTAATATTAATAATAAAGCCCTCTATATAGACCGTTAATATTAACGTTTAAGAGACCTTAGCTGTAGTAAAAGTAAGACCTAAAAATAACGCTGCTTTATCTATAGAAAAGAAGAATATTAGTTAATAAAGTACAGCAAAAAAGAGCGTTAAGAAGTATAGTAAAGATAGTAGAACAACAAAAAGTATAGAACCCCTCCTTTAGATAGTAAATTTAAAGCCTATCTATAGGCTTATAAAGGATTAAATAAACCTATATAGAATAATAGTTCTAATAATACTTAAGATATAAGTAAGGTATTTATTAAAGAATCTAATATAGCTAATAAAGAAAAAGCTCCTTAGCTAACAATTATATAATTCTTTATTAATGCTACAACTATAAACAATAGAGCTATTTTCTAGAACCTTAAGGAAGAAGCCTACTAGTATACTCTACATAAGAAAGACCTATTTACAGAAGATTAATTAAATTCTATAGATCCCTTATTATATTTGTTATCTTATATATTAGAAGAATATTATTCTAGTAAGACATTTAAAGGCATCTTACTTAACACTAAAGCAGTAGGCGTATTAACAGCTAGAATTAACTAAGTATAGGCACTAGTGAAGAAAATGCCTTTATTAAAGATAAATCTATCTAATTAACACTATATAATTATATTTAACGTAGAATTAGCAACTTTAATAGGCTTTATTACAGTTCTAATAGTCTTTAGCTTAATTATATTCTATATAATTAATATAAGCACTCTATTTCTATATAGCATTAATAATATAGATAAGATATATATAAAGCTTAACAACCTTAAAAACGTGCTAATTTAAGGCAATTAAAAGGTCTCTATTATCTAGAAATAGGGACATCTATAGTGGACTCTAGAAGCTACAGAAGTAGCTATATTCTTCTTATTAGAAAAGTAAATCTATTAACTTTATTGTTAATTTAGGCATCTCTCTATACAACAATTAACAAAGATTCTATAATATATAGGCAAAGATATTAGTAACAATAACGCTATTAATAGAATTATATAAGTTTGCTACTACTGCTAACTTAACAGTAAATTACCTAGTTAATTCTAATTTACGTTAAAAGATAACTATAACTTTAACTATAAAATTATTGTTAATATTATACATCTAAACAGCAGCTCTATTCTTTACGTTATTAATTCTACAACCTTATTCTAGGCAGCCTACTTTCTAGAACTCTAAAAGTAAAAAGCATAAAATATCTAGAATATATTAAAAGAATGCTAGATTAATATCTATCTAGGCCCTTCTAACTAGATAGTTTATAATACTAGAAAGAACTTTATATCTACTAAATTCTGCTATTATATATAAATATTGTCTATTAATGTTAATAAAGTTCCTATTAAAGCCTATAACAGCATTAGTAAAGTTAAATAGTACTATAGCCTATTATAAAGAGCTTATAACATTATTAACAATAAATTAGGCACTAATACTAGTATTATAAAGGATTAAAAGCTTTAAATAGCTATTAAAGCTGTTAATAATTCTACTAAACCTAACAGTTTTATACTTACATTATTAGTCTTTAGTTTCTACCTCTATATAATAAATAATTTACCTTTAAGCCTTTTTGTAATATAATAAGCTTTAATTCTATATAAAGCTACTAATAAAGCCTAAAAGTGCTTAGTATAAAGACAAATTTATAATGCTCTTGCCTCCTGCAACAGCCTAAATATAATACCTATATATTTACTGCCTCTACAGTTAGAAGTATATATATAGCGTAAAAAAGAAGGCTAGTAAGGCCTCTATAAGCTGCTTGCTATAGATAGTGAGGAGTGCACTATATAAATGCTTTATAGCTCTATTTATTTTTATATAACTATTATAAAACCCTACTACTATAATAATAATAAATCTAATAATTATTCTACTATTTTTAATATTATACTTAACAAAAGCAATATAGAATCTCTACTTAAAAGCAATTCTATTCTACTAAAGAAGAGAGAAAGACCCCTAAAGGCAAAATAACTAATTAATTTAAACTTAATATAGAAAAGAGGTTCTAGAAGACTAAGAAAGAACTCTCTTTTTATTCTAATTAATTCTATATAAAATTCCTCTACTTTTAATAATAAACTAAATAGATATATTACTGTTTCTAGCCTAACTGCTAGTAGTTTTTATAATCTTAATCCTAGTAGTAATATTAATTCTACTTATATATTACTGTATAAATCTAGTAATAAAATTTTCCTTTCTACAAAAGAAATAGTAAACTATAACTTAGCTGTATAACTAAGGAAAAACAATAAGATTACAGCAAAAGGTACTCTATTTAAAGCATTTAACTAAGCTAAAATTAACGCACTATTAGCTAAAGATATCTTCTAATTTATTAAATTTAACTCTACTATATATAATAACTATATCTTTAAATCTTATATAGTTTAAGAAGTTAAAGGAAAAGGAACTATATTACTGTATAAGAAGTTAAGACTAGTTATCTAAGGATATAATAATAGCGATAAATTATTAATTTTAACGCAATCTCTAACGATTTAATAAGCTAGTTAACGCTTAATTGTAGCACTAGCTCTATCTCTCTAAAAACGCAATATTGTCTTATAGATCTACAATATTATATAGGCTTATATACAATCTAACACTAATTTAAATAGATTAATTATTGTATAACTTCCTAAACAAATTAAACACCTATATCCCTATAATACAGTAATAGAAGTAATTAAGCCTCTATATAGAATTGCTAAAGTAGGTATACATTAGTAGTCTATATACTTCTGCTACTACTATAACAATTTAAGTATAGTTATATTAATATATAACCCCTACTTACTAATATTAAACAATAAGAATTACTTTAGAATTATTAGAATATAGACTAATAATATACTAGAACTAAGCAATAGAACCTTCTTTAACTATAAGGAATTTAAACTATAGAAGGCTAATTTTACTGTAAAGCTAAAGTAAAGCTTAATAGTAGAAACGCTACTAATTTTTAACGGATATATATTAACTAAATCTAATAATAGCACTTTAACTCTTTGCTAGAAAGGTTAAAGTAAAAGGATTTAACCTATTAATACTACTAGTGTTAGTATAGATTTAACAAAACAACAGTATATTAAGCAATAAGCCTACAGTGTATATATTGCTACAATCTATTAACTAGAAGCTATATTTAACCTTTCTATTGCTATATAACAGCAAGATATTATAATTAACAATATTAAACAACTAAATAAGAGGCTTTAATAGTAGATTAACAACTAAACCTATAGATTACAATATATTCTAATAGACCTTCCCTTTACTAAATTATATATATTTATTAATAGATCCTTTATAAACAATAAAGATTTAAGCTTCTAGATAGAATATATAATTATCTTAGGCAATAAAGGAGCTTATAAAGAGAACACTAAATTTATAATAAAAGGCAACATTATTATATATAGCTTCGTTAAAAGCAAGAGAGTTATAAGGAGCGCGCTTACATTAAAACTATACAGTATAGTGTAAGGCATAAATATATTGCATACTATTAGCACTACATTAAATATAGTAATAAAGCAGCTATAGATACTGCTAATTCTACTAGTAGTCTATATAGATTCGTTCTTGTTGTATAAATGCCTTATAAAGCTTAGTATAATAAAGGAAAAAAGATTAATAATTAACATTATAGCGCTACATTAATTATACAAAAGGCGTAAAATTAACGAAATCTATTAGATTAATAGTAAAGATAATATTGCTAATTTAATAATAAAAGCAATACTAAATAAGACTCTTAAATCCTTTATTAACAATAATAAAGCTAATATATAGGTAGAAGGCTAGGTAAAGAGACCTACAAATTAATGCAGAAGAATGTTAAATTTATTGTTGTTTATTCCTTTAATCTATTTTGTTATTACTGTAACTGTTAAAGTTACCCTACTAGCACAATAAAAAGAGAGACTGCTAATATTAGAATTATTATAACTCTATTGTGCAATTCTAGCGCCTGCGTAGGTAGATACAACTGCTAATTAGTTGTATCTGCACACTAGTCTCCACTTATATTAGAGTTGCTAATACCCCTTAATTCCCCCTTAATATAACACTATGCCTAAGGCATATAAGGCATCCAACAGGGTATATAATGTAGCCTCTTTTGCTAGTTAGATACAACTTCTAGATAACCGAATTTGAACCTCTTTAATGTGAATACTAGTGCACTAGTGAATTGGTCATAGGACCGACTCGAAGGAGTATAAATTAGACCCTTGGTCTGTCGACAGTAAGTACTAAGGACAATTATTCTAGTAATTTTTATAGAATAAAGGTTAGAACTAAAATTAACTATTGCTTTTATTTTAGTTTACTTAGTTACTTTAGGCTGCTTTATTGTTTTTAGAGTTTTTACTGTTAAATTTACTTTAAGTATAGTAAGTATTAGTACTTTCCTTATAGTCTTCTAATTTTTATTGTTTTCCTAAATCCCTAAGGTATTCTTATAGATCCTTAACCTTATTATTTACTATAGTAATATATATAGATCTTAGGTCTTTTACTATTAAAATTAAGTATAGCTATTACAATCCTAAGTATAGCTTATAATAGAGTCTTAAAAGGAGCTAAAGATTAATAGTTTTACTATTTATATAAATATATTAAAATACTTTAGAGGTAAATTCCCTAAATAATTTTTCTTTAATTATATTTTACTCTATAAACTTAGCTAAATCTAGCTATATTATTATATTCTAGATCTATATACTAAATTCTTTATAGATAGTAGTATAAATAGAGTTTAAACTACTAAAAATAGCTATTTTTTTATAGTAATCTAGATACTACTTATACTATATTAATATATTCCCTTTAAAGAGAGTTTAGAGCTTAATGTAAATAGCTTCTTAAGTATTAATTATACTATAGCTACAGTAGTCTTTAATAGCTTAAATCTATAGCTTTATATTATAGAAAATAGTATACTTTCCTTTATATAAAATTAGCTTATAGATATTTCTATTATTAAAGGGTTTAAAGTAATTAATATTAGTAATTTTCTATATAAAATCTATTTATTCCTTAGAGGTTTAAAACTATATATTACTTTAGTTATTCTGCTTTTAATATAGATTTAGCCTTTTATCTACTAGATTTAGCTAGAGATTATTGTTTTTAATATAGTATAGTGCCTATTAATTTATATACTAATATTTAAAGTTACTAAATACTTAATTTTAGTTTTTTTTAGTATCTTAGCTCTTCTTAGCTTTACTATTATAGTATTACTTTAATAGATTCTTTAGAAATTATAGTAGCTTTTATTCTTTTAGAAAAGTACTAAAGTATTTAAAGTATCTTTATATTATATAGTTTCTTTTACCTAAAGGTTACTTTTAACCTTACTTTTAGTTTTAGTTATTTTTTAGGGGTAAGTAAGAATTAAAAGCTCTTTACCTATAATTCTTAAGCTAAAAGCCTTATTAAATATAGTATTATTTATTGTATTTATCCTAAGGCTTAAGTATAGTCTTTATCTTTTAGGCTAAGTATTATTACTCTACCTAAAGAGCAGTAATTTTATTGTTTAATTCTCTCTATAATCTACTAATTTTATTAATTAATTCTCTCTTAATTCTACTAATTTACTTACTAATTTCTATAGAAAAACCTATAAGCTATTTTAGTAAAGAGTTCTCTTTTTTAAGTAGTTTTACTACTTTCTTTACTTTATACTTTAGCTTAAGAGTATAAAACCTTTAGTAAGCCTATAAAAGTAGTAAGATTTTAGTTAGTTCTTTAATTAATAAGTTCTTTTTAGTAGTTTAAGGTATATTTAATAGATTTAAGTCCTTAGTAAGTAGTATAAATCTAGATCTTTATACTTACTTTCCTTTAATATTCTAGGTAGAACTAGCATTAGCTTTATAGATAGTATTTTTTAAGCTATTAAATTTAAATAATCTAGCTTTAGCTTTTCCTTTTAGTATTTCTATTAGTAAATCTATAAAGAGTTTAGTAGATTTAGCTTTATTAATAATTCTATTAACCTACCTCTATACCTACTATACTATAGAAGCGTTAACAGTATTTTAGTAAAAAGGTAGTTCTACTAGCTTAAGTTAGTTATATAATTTAAGCTATTTATTAATAAATTTATAGTAAGTAAAATAAAGTAATAAACTTCTTTTCTTCTAAGGTATAAAATTCTTTTTTTAAATCTAAAAATCTAGATTTTAGTAGTAAAATTTATAGAATTAGTGTATAGTTTTAAGTTCTTTATTAATAAAAGAAATATAATTTCTTCTACTAAGCTTTTTCTAAAGTTACTCTATCTTAAATATTATAATTTTAGCTTTTTAAGCTTAAGAAGAGTTAGTAACAATTAGAAGTAATTACTACTACTTATTATAGAGAGATCTAATATAAGTTTATTAGAAGTAACAATAAGTTATTAGATTTAATAGATTATATAATAAATTGTAAGAGAAGTTATAAGAGCTTCTGTAAGGAGCATCTAGAAATAGTCTTCTAGTAAATAATTGTTAATTGTTCAATCTAACTACCTAAGTGTTGCTTCTAACTACTTATATATAATTGCGGTTACGTGCACTAGTGACCTGCGGGTCTGTAGGATTATCCCGTAACAGTAAGATTCTATTTAATCTTTTTGCGTAAAATCTTATAGTATACTAGAAATTCTAGTAAAGACCTCTAAATTATTTAGTAGTAGTAACAATAAAGAGCTTTATAAATTAGTTGTAGGCTGTAGTAGTACCTTAAACGTTATAATTAAAGACTTCTTTTATGCAAAAGGGAGTAGCTTATAATGTATAAGAGCCTTATTGAAAATAATAGGGATTACAGGACTAGATATCTAAGAGGGTAGTGGTCTCTTAGATTTAGCACCTGTAATTGCTCCTAGCAATTATCACGTAGTGGAAGCAGCAGCGGCTTAAATTAAGCTGTAGTGTATAGTATAGATCACGTAGAGGCAATAGATAACTGTAATAGTGGTATCTTTATATTAAGAGCGCTGTAACAAACTTAGTGAGAGTAGGATCTTGAATCTTTCTAGTCCCTTATAGACCTACTAACTATATTAGCGGGCTATAGTCGCTAGAAGGAGCTTGTAAGCTACTTTATAATTTCCGCAAAAAGATTTACTATATAAAAACAAAAAAATCGACTTACAGCTATACAAACGAGACGCTTATGTATATAATTTAACAAATTCCACTAATAACAAGCAACCCTTATAAGCAACTCTACCTAACAATTATACTATTAGATAGCCCTAATTCTTAGCTTTTAAATAGTATACTTCTTGAATTTCTACTATTGCTAGTTGTAGAGAAAATCGCAGTTAAAGTTGACTATAGGTTAGGCAACTTTGCCTTAGTTAAATCTAGATGTTTGCATCTAGTAACAACGATATCTCTACTAAAAATCAACATAACAAGACCTAATAAGGGTCATGTAATAGAGCAACTAGTAGGCATAAAAATAGGCTATACAGGGTAGCTTATTTTTAACACTCCCTCTAGAAATGTAAGAAGTAACTAGTTCTATAAGCAACTTAGCTCCTTTAAAGGATATCTAAGTTAGAATTAACCAACAAAATATAGTACTAATAACAGGACTAAATAACATAACTAATTCCAGCAATTCCAGGGTAGTTATAGTTAAATATAACTAGTTATTGTTGATTGTTTTTGTTGTTTTTCGATTTTTTAACTGTTTTTCGTTGCTTTTTGATTTTTTAAGTGTTTTTATTGCTTTTATAAGCTAGCTAGAAAGCTCTAGTAACTTAATGAATTGTTAATGCTTTTAGATAGCAAAAGGCTTAGTTAGGCTATCTGCTAGCATCTAATTTGTATCAATATAACTAACCTTAGCTATACCTTTACAAATCTTTTCCCTAATGTAGTTAAACTTTAAAAGGGTGTGCTTAGTCCTGCTATACAACGTAGAGTTGTAAGCAGTAACTATAGCGCCTTAATTATTACACCTAATAGGAATAGGAGGGGTTAAAGGCAGCTTTATCTCCTTAAAAAGGCTGTAGAGCTACTCTAATTCCCTAATAGCTTCTAATAATGCATTGGATTCTGCTTCTAAGGTGGAAAGGGCAATAGTACTAGCTTTCTTCAATTTCCAGCTAATAGGTCCACCAGCTAGCTTATATAGATAAGCATAGGTTAATTTAGAAGAGATTTTGTTACTAGCAAAATCGCTATTGCAATAACCAAGGAGGGTCTTAAGTACTTCTTTAGAGCTAGAAGCTTTAGAAGAAGACCCTAGTGGTATAGAATGCTTATAAATAATAGCAAAGCTTCTAGTACCACTTAAGTACCTTAGGAGGTGCTTAGAGGCGTTTAGGTACTCTATACAGGGCTTAGCTAGAAAGGTTAATAACCACTAAACGGAAAAGGCAATATTAGCCCTAGTTAGCAACATTAGGTACATTATAGTGCCTATTATGCTCTAATAAAGCTTATAATCGGATTTTAAGAGAAGTTTTGTAACTAGTTGCTTTAGAATTCCTGGCTGTATAGAGATAGAAGCTAGCTTAGCATCTAGCATTTTAAATCTTTCTAGGGCTTTAAGGATATATTAAGATTAGTGGATTTTAATAGACCTTTTAGACCTATTATAGGTGATTTATACACCTAGAAAGAATTCTACTAGTCCTCTATCTTCTATTGGATAAGCTTTATGTAGTAGCTTCTTTAGCTTGTTAATATAGCTTAGATTTAGACCAATTAGAAGACAGTTATCTACGTAAGTAGCAATATATATAGATGTAGCTAGGTTATAAAAGACTGCTGGGTCTAATATAAGAGGTTTAAATCTATGCTTTTAAAGTAATTCTGTTAGAATTTGCTGCTATTCTCTAGGACTTTGCTTTAGACTATAGAGGGATTTTTCTAGCTTAATTACTTACTCTTTAGAGGGCTTATAATTACAGCTTTTTAGTAGCTTAGCTACTAATGGCGTTGCTTCTGCAAATTCAACGAATCTATCTAGGATTTCTATATAAATAGCTTCTTTTAGCTTGCTATTTAAAAACGCTCCTATAAAATCGATTTACTTAACTTCCTAGTTATTAAAAGCTGCAAGAGCTAATAATATACGCTAGCTAGGAGGAATACTAGTTGCAGCAAAGGTCTCTAGATAGTCTTAACCTTCTATTTGCATAAATCCCTTAGCAACAAGGCGGGCCTTATATTTAATAGGATTATTTTCTTTATCCTTTTTAAGCCTATAAATAAGCCTATTCTTTAGAACTCTTCAGCCCTTAGGTACTTAGTCTTTCCCTATAAATTTAAAGGTTCTAGCAGCTAATAGCTGCTTAAATTCGCTATAGGTAGCTTCTATCTAATGCTGCTTAGTAGAGCTTTTTAGGGCTTACTTCTACGTGTTAGGAAGTTCATCCTTATTACTATTAGAAGTAATAGCTGCTTTAGTTCTTGCCTTAAAGCATAGATCCTTAATTAAGGAAAATATATCTCTATCTAAATCTATAGCATTAGCATTAGCTTCAGCTTCTATAGTAGCTTCTATAGGTGTTTCTATAGGTATAGGGGCTTTAGGGGCCTCTATAGCTTCTATAGGGTTGCTTAGTAGAAGAGCTTAATCTACAGGTTCTAGTGGATAATTCAGCACATCTAGATAACTAGGATAAGGATACTTAGGAGTATAATTATCCACTAATTGCTGCTAGTTATCGATTTCTCCCTCTAAAGGATTATCCACTATAGAACTAATAGGAACCTTAGGGATGCCCTATAAAATAGAACCTATTCCTTCTATAATTTTAACGAAGCTAGTCTTTATAACAGCTCGTTTAGAGGGGATATATATTAAATATACATTAGAACCTAGTGTAGCTAAAAGTCTACTAGGAATAGTTCTTTTAGCTAGCTTCTGCAACCTAGATTGTTGTTCTAAAGGAATTAGAACTTTGCAATAGGAGCCTATAGCTCTTATTTTAGTAAAATTAGGCTTATAGGTCTTAGAAGGCTCTAAATTAGCTAGATATAGCTGTTTAGAACTTAGTAGTTTAGTACTATTCGCAGTAGTATTAACTAAATCCACTATAGCAGGAAGGATGTAAGACTATAGATATAGAGGTAATTGTAACTACTGTAGAGTAGCACGTAAACGGTCTAGAAGTACCCTTATAGCTCTCTCTATTAGCCTATTCTGTTCGTAAATATAGAGGCAAGAGGTGCTAAAGCAAATACCCTTAGAAGATAGCTAAGCTTGCAACTTAGTATTAATTTCTATACTACTATTAAAATAAAGGTGTTTAGGGTAGCAGTTATACTAGTTTTTTAATTCCTTAAAGAAGCCTTTAATACAGCTATAGAGAGTAGAACTCTCTTTATTAGCTAGATTAAAAGACCACTTATACTGTAATTTTCTATTAATTAGAAAAAGAACTAGAGGCCTCTTATTGTGCAGTATAGGCTCTATTTTAACGGTATCTCCCTCTATAATATCTAAACATCTAAGGGGGTTAGGAATAGCATACTTACTAGGTCTTCTAACAGCTTTAGCCTAATTGCAAGCTAGGCAGTTAAAATCCTTTTCCTTAATTTTCGAAAAATCAGGGATTCCTTTAGTAATAGAAGCAGTCTTCTTTAGTAAAGGGAGTTCTATATGCCCTAATCTAATATGCTAAGTAGCAGCTAATTCTAGGAGCTTCTTATAGGAAGAAGAAGCAGTAATAGGAGAATTACTACTAGAATTATTATTAAAGCTAGCTTCCTGTTGCTCTCTATCTTACTAGATCTCTTAAGAACTACAGGCCTCGTTTAAGGGATCTAGACGGCTATTTCCTCTAATATCTAGCAACTTAGGATTTAGACCTTCTAAATCCCTATTATTAGAAGGAATCTAACTAGGAGCCCGTTTAGGAACTAAGGCTAATAGCTCTATAGCATTGTTATTAGTATTATCTTCTTTAAAATCAGATAATTCCTCGATTTAGCTATATTCCTCTAGATTAAAACTAGGCTGTTAAGGGATTTAAACCTCTATAGGATAACTAGCATTATAACCGCTATTATAACTATTACTAGCTAGAAATCCTATATAAGAGAGATTAGTGTGGTTTTTATATACTCTAGAGGTCTCTTGCCCCTTAAGCTGTAGAAAGAAACTATACTTTTTAGGATTTAGAAGCCTATAGCAGCTTCTATTAGCTAGAAATAGCTGATTTCTAAGGAGAGTGCCCCCTATTAAATAGTGCTTTAGACCACTAATTAGGTTGGTATCTAAACCTAGGCAATATAGAGCATCCTTTAGAGCTAAAGGCCTATATTTAGCTGGATTTATACTAACTAGTACCTAGAATACAGCAGTTCCCTGTCCTTTAGGATAAATAGGACCTCCTCTAGTAGCAATAGGCGCAGTTTTACCCTTTTTTATAGGCTTAAAAGTCCTAAAAAATGCCTTATTGTTAACTATATAACAGGTAGAACCTATATTGTATAGTAAGGAGTTTTTAATTATTCCGTTAGAGTAATTAAAAGAAGGGGTATTATTACTAGTAGTACTAGTATCACTAGTAGTAGATTCTGTATCTAAGTTGTAAGAATTATCACTACTAGAACTACTAGAATCATTAGATTCTATAGTATTCTAGTTGCTAATAGATAGGTTATAACAACCTATAGCAAAAGCAGCTTCTCTATCCTTATTCCTAGAATTTTTATTACTTCTTCTTCAGCCTTTCTACTTCTTTTTATTCTTAAAGGCTTTATCTTAATCTTTTTCTTTAGAGGCATTAGAATCGTTAGAATTAGAATTAGAGTTCTTCTTCTAATTATAAGGATTCTTTCCTTAGTTAGCTTTATTATTATTAGAACTATTAGAATTAGAAGCTTTATAACTAAGAGCCTTAGATATAGAGGAGCTTTTATCTCTTTGTTCTTCTAATAAGTTAGCTATAAAGAACTATAAATTCAGCATTTTTACAGATAGACCTTATGCTCTAGCAGCTCTAATAGAATATTGCTGCCTTTTAGCCTAGCTAGGGAAGATCTTCTTTAAAGCATTAATATAATAATTTACCTAGTTAATAGGATTAATAGCTACACTATAGAGCTGTAATCTAGCTAGTAAATTATTAAATTCAGCATTAAAGGCCTCTAAAGATCCCTTATAGTTCGAAAACGATAAGTTGTAATAACTAGTATATAGCGTACTACGTTGTATTTTAGCACTCTATAAATACTGCTTAACTAGAACGTTATAGGCATCTATAGGGGACTTATGCTAGCTTATAGCAGCTTAAGGTCTAGATTAGCAACTATCTCTTATAATTATAAGGATAATAGCTTATTCTAAATCTACTAAAGTACTAGCTATACTAGGATTATTAATAAATTAAGGGAATCCTAGTGCTCTAAATTAAATAGTTAAAGCTTACTTCTACTGTTTAAAATTTTTAGGGCCTTTTAGCTTAGCAGCCTCTAGAATAGAGTAGACCTTCTTATTTAACTCTTTTATAGTGCCTTTATTAAAAGTAGGCAGAAAAGTAGCACTATTAAAGGAACTAGAAGGTTTAGGGACTTTAAAAGAGACTTTAGAAGTCTTAGAAGTAATAGGATCTACTTTAGGAGACCCTATAGAGAGATTACCTATAGATGTAATTATAGTATTTAATTTACTTAGTAAATCAGCTATATTACCTTTATTTTAGCTTTATTTTGCTTCACTATACCTAATAAATCTATTTAGGGTCTCTTATTACTTATCTATTTAAGCTTTTAGGTTAGCTTATACATTATAGACTTACACTACTCTTTTAGAAGCTAATCTAGCTTCTTTTAGAGCCTTCTTAGCTGTATAATCTTCTTCATTAGAAGAGGAATCTACTAGCTAAGGGGGGGACCTTACTAGACTAAGAAAGCTAGTAGCAGCTGTAGCTAGTGTACTAGAACCACTACCCCGTTTAGGGCTTATACTCTTTCCCTTGCCTATTCCTTTTAGTGCTATTTTAAGGGTTTAAAAAGTAGCTAATTTAACGCTCTTTTATAGCTAATTATAGCTAAATTACAGTGGAAATAGTAGTAAATAACAGTAATAACTTCTACTAGATATTAATAGATTGCTCTATTATAGGCCTAGAAGTGCCCTATATCTTCAGAAATTATACTAAGATTTTTCTCTAATTTCTTTTGTAATAGGTATAACAGGCTCTAAGGCTGCGTTGTATTGCGATCTATATGCGCATACAATTTGTATAGCAGACCAGATTGACAAGCGGTCGCGAGGGGCATAAAACACAGTCCTAGCTATTTTTAGCTAAAAAATTTAGGAGATTCTTCTCTAATTAGGTTTTAACAAATTAGTAGAGACCTAAGCACAGCTAATTTAGAGATATCCAGCTAATTCCTACTTTAAAATCCTAACTAGTAGGATTACTATATAAATTAATTCTGCGACTAAAAACACAGGAATATCCGCAACAAGAGCTGTTAGGCGTGCACTACAAATTGTAGTATAGCTACTAACAAGGGTGCATAGAGTGCACAATATAATAACAACAACGAGCAATGCAGTGCAGCGCTAAGCTTATTTCTTAATAGAAATAATTAATTAGGTAGTGCCTAATAAAACAATTCGCAGTGCGAATGTAATGTGTGCAGATATATATATTTTAATGTTGTACAACAATAGAACCTAGCTATTAAGAATAGCTTTAAAAGTGTGTATGCATAGGGTGTATAGAGTGCAGGAGGCATAGGGTGGGCAGAATAAAAACACCAGTATAGTGGCTAGCGATATATGTACAGCAGGTATTAATAGCTTCCAGCAAGCTACTAATAGCAGCAATAGCTGCTAGCGCAGGTCTTAATATAGCTTCTAGTGGGTAATACAGTACACAATAGTAGATTTTCAGCGGGCTACTAGCTTGCAGATAGGTCTTCTGGGCTTATAACCTATTGAAAATAATAGGGATTACAGGACTAGATATCTAAGAGGGTAGTGGTCTCTTAGATTTAGCACCTGTAATTGCTCCTAGCAATTATCACGTAGTAGAAGCAGCAGCGGCCTAAATTAAGCTGTAGTATATAGTATAGATTACGTAGAGGCAATAGATAACTGTAATAGTGGTATCTTTATATTAAGAGCGCTGTAACGAACAGTAAGGGTAGAATCTCGAATCTTTCTAGTCCCTTATAGACCTACTAACTATATTGGCGGGCTATAGTTGCTAGAAGGGGCTTATAGGCTACTTTATAATTTCCGCAAAAAGATTTACTATATAAAAACAAAAAAATCGACTTATAGCTATACAAACGAGACGCTTATGTACATAATTTAACAAATTCCACTAATAACAAGCAACCCTTATAAGCAACTCTACCTAACAATTATACTATTAGATAGCCCTAATTCTTAGCTTTCGAATGGTATACTTCTTAAATTTCTACTATTGCTAGTTGTGGAGAAAATCGCAGTTAAAGTTAACTATAGGTTAGGCAACTTTGCCTTAGTTAAATCTAGATGTTTGCATCTAGTAACAACGATATCTCTACCAAAAATCAACGTAACAAGACCTAATGAGGGTCACGTGATAGAGCAACTAGTAGGCATAAAAATAGGCTATACAGGGTAGCTTATTTTTAACAAGCCTAGCTAGGCTTATTTATCTATATTAAAAGATGCAAACGCTATTCCCTTACTGTTATTACTGCTTTAATAGTTCTATTATAGATAATAGAATTGCTATTAAACTAAACAGTAGCAACAAACTAATTCTTCTAAAGTTATATAAGCATTTATCTATTAACCTCTATTAACTATTTAATTACTTAATTATAATTACTTAAGGTAAATTTCTAGGCATTAAGCTTCTTTAGAATAAGAATTCTACTACTAGTTATCTATAAGTAATATCTTAAGATAAAACGCTTTATAGTATTTTCCTAAAGGTAGCTAAGGTTAAAGCCTATAGTTTTAGCTTTTTTAATAACTATATATCTATTTATAAAACTAAGCTTATTTACTGCTATTATATATAGAACTATTATAACTCTATTAGTACCTTTATAGTAGTTATAAGACTAATTAATAGAGTTATTAGTTATAACTTAGTTATAAAGGTGTAGTTTAAATTTATTCCTTAATGTTTAGGTAATTCTATAGTTGCTATATTAAGTGTAAGGTATATTGTATAAGCTGTTACTAATAAGATTAATTAGAAGATACTTAACTAAACAATAAAGCGTCTATATTAAGAAGAATAAATAAGTATATCTACATTTCTAGTTACTCTTCTGCTTATAATATAGTACTAAAATTGCCTAGAATAGGTATAAATACTAAAGGAGCTATAAAGTTTATACTTAACTATAAACTATAGCTTTAAACCTTTTAATTCTGCCTTTAGGTTCTATATTAAAGTAATAATAGTATCCCTTTAAGTAATTAAAGATAAAATAAGTCTAGTAGTTATTAAAGAAGAGAAAGCTAATAATAAGTCTTTACTTACTTATTTTATTGTATAAGGCAGAAGGGTTATAGCTTATATTATAACAGTAGAAAATAAGTTAAAACCTATCTTTAATTCTATATACCTTTTAACTTATAAGTCTTATAATCTTA
The DNA here is from genome assembly GCA_000729835.1 of Atkinsonella hypoxylon. Classification (NCBI taxonomy): domain Eukaryota; kingdom Fungi; phylum Ascomycota; class Sordariomycetes; order Hypocreales; family Clavicipitaceae; genus Atkinsonella; species Atkinsonella hypoxylon. Next base: position 19,290 of record JFHB01000313.1, read on the forward strand.
CTTTAGTCTATCTCTTCTATATTAATTATAAAAGACTTCTTAAAGATAACTACTATACACTTAATCCTATAAGTAATAATTCTTACTATAGCAGTAAGCTAGAATTAATCTAACTATCTACAATAAGTCTTTTACTTAAAGAACTTTATTAGAAAGCTATAAATATTATTAAGATAATTAAACTAGATTACTAGACTTTAGCTAAGCTATATTAACTCTATAAGCTTAAAGTTATCTAAATTATAATCCTAATAAAGTAGTAAGCTAAAAGAAGGCTACTTAAAACATTACTAAAAGAGAGGTAGCTAGCGCTTATAGAGCTTCTTAAGAGGTAAATCTACTTAATCTTACTCTTTTATATAAAAGAAATTGCTAACTAGCTTATAGACTTACACTATAATATAGTATATTAGTAAGTTCCTTAACGTTTTAAAGTAATATATTTATTCTTTATATATAACTCTAAAGTTAGTCTTAAAAATAGGTTTTTAGTATTTATTTTCTATTTTAGTAGTAAAGATTAAATAGCTTTTAAAAAATTAAAGGTAAAAAAGAGCTTAAGTAGATATTTATAATAAAAATATTATAAGAATAAAGAAATAAAGAGAGAGAGAGAGTAGAAATATAGGCTATATTATAGCTAGTATTATCTTAATAAATCCTTAGTTAATAGCTATTTATAATTATTATAATTTAGTAAAAGCTAATAGTAAATATATACTAAAACTCTAATAGCTGTAAACTTATTAAGTAATTTATAATATTCTCTTTAACTAATTATATTTATTTTCCTTCTTTCTTCTTATAACTACCTTTCTATATAGCCTTTTTCTTATTATCTTTATTAGCACCTTTAATTATTTAATTATAGCTAAAAAGCTTCCTTAAAACTATAAAGATCTTATAAATATATAGAATATTATTAGTAGAAGAATCTCTTTTACTGCTCTCTTTTATTAAGTTACTCTCTCTTAAAATAGTTAAATAAATATCTTTCCTTTAATAATACTTATTAATATAGTAAGTCTTTTATAAAAAAGCTTTTAATTATACTTTTATTCTCTTATTATACTAATAAACCTTACCTCTTTAGTATAAATTTACCTTTAAGCTTTAAGTCTATAGAGGCAATAACATTAGTGCTAGTAAATACTTAATATACACTAAAGTTACTTTTTAATAGAGTTCTATACTTAATATACCTTTAAGAGTTATTAAATTCTTTTATAATTAGAATCTTAAGGCTTAGTTTATTAATAGTACTATAAAAAAAAGCTCTCTTTTATATAAGGTTGTACTAGAATTAAACGTTAAGAACTTTATCTTTATTTTAACTAAAATAGCTTATTTTTATAGATATTTCTATTATATACTTACTAACTATTAAGAGCGCTATAAAGCCCTTTTAATCTTATTCTTTAGTAAAGAAAATAGTATATTTTACTTCTATTGCACTAATATATATCTTTAAATAGTTACCTTATTTAAAGAATATATCTACTTTCTATTTTATAGCTGTACCTCTCTTAAGAATATCTATAGCAGCTTATACAGTAATTATATCTAAAGTAGCTCTACTGCTATAAGCTGTAAGTAGTAATTTATAAAAGGTTATAGTAACTATAGTTAGATTTACTATAATACTTCTTTTATAATATTCTAGAGTAAAGACTAAGTAAATTAACTATTTATTCTTCTAAGGCTCTAGAAGGTTTTTTATAAGGATCTTTCTCCCTTTATAGTAGTTAATATCCCTTAGCTTTTTCTCTAAACATTAGAACTACTAGAATTTTACTAAAAGATTAGGTATAAATTGCTTAAGTTAAGAAAAAAAAAAACAAAAAAAGGGTAAAGGCTAAGTAGCCTCTTTAGTTAAAATAGAGTAAAGCTATACTTATTTTTAGTAGTTTTTAAAAACTTTTTATATATTCTATTTAATTTAGATTTAAAGTCTTAATTCTAATTAGCTTTAAATCTTTAAATAATCTTAATATACTATTATTAAATCTTAGTTAGTCTTAAATATATAAATAAATAAACTTAACCTCTTTTCTTCTTAAAGCTAAAGATATAGAAACTATAGTATTAGCTTTTATAAAAGCTATAATAAGTTATATATTTTAGTAAAGTTATAGGTAAATTACTAAGATTAAATAATATTATTAATCTCCTTATAGCTTTTACACTTTTCTTTAAGTATTATTAGTAAATAAACTTCTATTATATACTTTTAATAATATTATAGTAAAAGGTTTACTTTAGCGTTATTATCCTTAAAATCCTCTTTTTAGTATAGCTATAATATATAGTCCTTAGAAACTATTTAATTTAATATATTATATTAAGCATTAATAAGTTATAATTTATTAGTATTTTGCTTAAAGTTGCTAGTATCTTTACTATACTAAGCAGTATATTATAGAGTATAGAGCTATTTATTAGCAGTAAAAGTCTACTATCCCTTTAGATTAAGCTTAAACTTCTTAATATAATCTCTAGAAATAGTTTTATTAAGCACTATACTATTTAAGGTCTTTAAACAGTAAGCGCTAATAACTTTTGCTTAGCTATATACTTTAAAAGAACTATTTTATTATATTACTAACTTCTTCTTTATTAATATATCTATAACCCTTTATATATTATATATAAGAACTAAATCTTCTAGAACTAATTAATCTTTCTTCTTTTATAATAATACCTCTTAGTTTTAATTTATTTAATTAGCTAAGCGTTACTTAAATATAAAGACTTTTATATAAGCCTTTTAGATATCTACTTTCTTTTATTCTAGTATTCTAACTCTTACTTTAAAGAGATTCTATATTATTATAACTTTTAACTAATTAATTAACCTTTAAGTAGAAAATTTAACTTCTAAAGAAAGAATAAGCTTTTAACTATAAATTAAGTAGAAAGTAGATTTACTGTATAATGCTTATATAACTATATAGTTTACTAATAGTGCTTTATTTAGTAATTTAAACTACTTTCTATTAGAACTTTTTATCTTTAAAAGAGTAAATATAAGCATTTAATAACTAGCTTTAATAGGTAAATTAGCTTTTAAATTATATATTAATATATTAATCTCTTTAATCTTAATAGCTTTAACTACTTTTTTAAGATTTCTATATATTTCTAGCTCTTTATTAAAAACTAGAAATTAGAAAACTCTAAATTATATAACTAGTTTTATTAAGAACTTCTAAATAGCTATAACATTAGTATACTATATAGAGTGTGCTTCTACTTATTTAGTAAGGTTATATCTTACTTCTAAAAGGTACTTAAAACTATAATTAAGTAGTATATATTAGGTGTTAATATATATCTTACTTATTAGGTTGCCTAAAGCTACTAGTATTAATAATTCTTTAGGCCTCTAAGGAGTAAACTTTTAGTATACCTTATAATAGAAAATTATTACTTAAACTATATTCTAGAGCTCTTTCTAAAAGTACTTAATTCTAGTTACTTAAAATATAACTTCTATACCTTTATAATCTATTTACTTATATAAAGCCTTAATAATCTTCTTTTATTGCATTAAGTCTTTAATAACTAAGGTAGAACTCTTTATTATACTAGTTAGTCTCTTCTATAATAGGCCTTTATCTAAGAAGTATTATTTAGCACTTATATAAAGTTACTTATACTTACTTTTATTTAAATTAAATAGTCTTTATAACGTTAAAAGGAAATCTATAATTTATTAAGTTCTAAGAGTATAGTATACTTTATTATATAGCTAGATCTTATTAACGTTAAGCTATAGGTTAATAAAATCTTTAATATCCTCTTTAGCTACTTAATTTAATACATTAAAAGGCCTACTCTCTTTATATAATAAAGTATTAGCTATTTTATTCTTTTTTCCTAAAATATACCTAGCTGTAAAATTAAACAGTATAATATAGCTAATTTATTATATAATAAGTGTACTTAAAACGTTATTAATAGCGCTATTAAGCTAATATATAAGCACTTAAGAATTAGTCTTTAGAGTAAAGGGAACTCTATAGAGATAAATTTATAGCCTTTTTAATATATAAATAATAGCTTTATATTTCTACTTTATTCTATTATACTTAATTTCTAAATTGCTTTAATATTTACTTTTATATTATATAGAGTGTTATTACTTATTAATAATTTACATTAAAACTACTCTTTATTCTTTTAAGCTTATATTAACTATTAATATAATTTCTTTAGTGCTTAAGCTAAGATTAATTATTATAAAAACTAATATAGTTATTATTATATACTTAAGGATCTCTATAGTGTTCTTTTAGTTTAGTTCTTAAGTTTACTTAGTACTTTTCTTAAGTAAGATTATAAAAGGCTTAGCTTTTATAAAGTAATACTATACCTAAATATAATAACAGCCTATAAGCTTAAGAAAGAATTTAACCTTAAAAATATTTTTACACTCTATTTACTTTAAAATCTTTATTACCTTTACTTCTAAAGGTTTTCTTCTATTAGTACTATATATAAATTTAATAATCTCTATAGTCTTTTAGTATAGCTTTAATTTTATAGTAGATATAGTATAACTAGCTAGCTTAATATTAATAAAGACTTTATTAATATTAATTAAATATTCTATAATATATCTTTATATATTAAGTAACACTTTCTCTCTATTATATATAGTAGTAAAGCCTTTTACTGTAATATTATCTAAGAAAGGCTTATAAGTATAAAGAATTAAGTTAAAAAGAATTCTTCTTACTATTTAAATAAATTAAGTAATAGAGTTAGTTACTCCTTAAGGAAGTATATAAAGTTATAGAAGCTCTATTACTATTAAAATTATTGTTTAGTTTCTACTTTTCTTTATAAGTAGTACTTAATTATAGCTTAATAGTAAATTAATAACTAAAAGTATTTTATATATTCTAAATTCTTTGCTAAAAGCCTTTACTTCTTCTAGAATATAGGTATTCTATATTATAATCTTATTGTAGGCTATTATAAACAGCACTAGCTATATCTCTTTATTCTTCTTTATTACTAAAAAGTAAGGGTTTCTATAAGATCTATAGCTTTCTTCTAATAACCTATACTAAAGCTTCTTTTTTAATAAATTAACTAGTCTTCTTTATAGACTAATAGGTATTAGTATTAACTTTACTTTTTAAGCTTTATAAGTAATAGTATAAATAACTTAAGGCAGTATAACTAAGGAATTAATCTTTTTATACTCTAATAAGTTCTATATTAGTGCTACCTCTTAGTTATAGAGAATTTCCTTAAAAATATTAACTTTTTCTTTTATTAAATATTTTTATACTTATTTAACTATTTAATCTAAACGCTCTTTTATTATTTAAAATCCTTAGGGCTTTTTACTAAATCTTTTTATAATATATTTAGTGTATTTTTCTAATTTATTTAAGTGTACTTTTACCTCTTTTTACTTCTTCTATTTCTACTTAAGGTCTTTATTAAGCGTAAACCTATTTAAAGAAATATTATCTTTTAGTAGAATCTTATTAGCTTTTTGCTTATATAATATATTTACCTTTAGATTAATTAGTTATAATTACCTTAAGGGCTAAATCTTCTTTATAGCCTCTTTAAGTTAGCTTTTATACTAGTTAGCTATTCCCTTTATTATAAGGTTAATAATAGCTATACTTTTATTCTTTATTATAAGCACTAGCTTCTTATTATTATTTAACTTAGCTTTAAGACTCTCTTTAACTATTTAATTATAAACTAAATCCTTAAATAACTTATTAATTAAGATTAAATTAACGCTAATAGCTATTACTTTATTTATTATAGTCTTTTATTTAATACTTTTAGTAACCCTTAAAACTAATATAATATTACTAAAATAGCACTTTAAGAGAAGCTTACTTTCTTTATTACTATACTTAAAGGTAACTTTAGCTATATATATAAAAAGCATTTTAAGGATTAATTATATATATAAAGACTTTAGCGTAATATAAAAGTAAATTAATATTTAAATATTTCTAAGGTATAGCTTTATTATTACCTCTTTTAATATTATAAGCTTATATAATATAAAAGATATAGTAGTAGTCTTTTACTTTATTAAAGTTATTTTTAAATTAAGTTCTTTAATAAGATCTTTAGTAATAATATTTTTTTATAAACTATAATTTATAAAACTATTAATAAGTAAAGAGTTTAAGCTTTTAAGTTATACTTAAAGGTAAAATAAGTTCTATAAATAGCTTATAATTGCTTTTAGCTTTAAAATACTATTTAATTCTTTAATATAAAGTGTATTTATCTATAGGTTTATAATAAACTTCTTCTTTTTAATATAATTTTCTATATATTTCTATATAATATTCTATAAATCCTTTTAGATACTATTAAGTAGCTATTTTATATATTTATTAGT
>JFHB01000314.1:0-25667 GCA_000729835.1 Atkinsonella hypoxylon
AATCAAGCTGTAGTGTATAGTATAGATCACGTAGAGGCAGTAAATAACTATAATAATAGTGGTATCTTATATTAAGAGCGCTGTAACAAACAAGTAAGGGTAGGATCTTAAATCTTTCCAGTCCCTTATAGACCTACTGACTATATCGGCGAGCTATAGTCGCTAGAAGGGGCTTATAGGCTACTTTATAATTTCTGCAAAAAGATTTACTATATAAAAACAAAAAAATCAACTTACAGCTATACAAATAAGATGCCTATGTGCACAATTTAACAAATTCCACTAATAACAAGCAACCCTTATAAGCAACTCTATCTAACAATTATACTATTAGATAGCCCTAATTCTTAGCTTTTAAATAGTATACTTCTTGAATTTCTACTATTGCTAGTTGTAGAGAAAATCGCAGTTAAAGTTAACTATAGGTTAGGCAACTTTGCCTTAGTTAAATCTAGATGTTTGCATCTAGTAACAACGATATCTCTACCAAAAAATCAACGTAACAAGACCTAATAAGGGTCACGTGATAGAGCAACTAGTAGGCATAAAAATAGGCTATACAGGGTAGCTTATTTTTAACAATACCACTATTATTATAGTTATCTATTGCCTTCTACGTGATTAGTGCTATATACTACAGCTTGATTTAGGCCGCTGCTGCTTCTACTACGTGATAATTGCTAGAAGCAATTATAGGTGCTAATCTAAGAGACCACTACCCTCTTAGATATCTAGTCCTGTAATCCCTATTATTTTCAATAGGTTATAAGCCCGGAAGACCTATCTGCAAGCTGTTAGCCCGCTGAAATCTACTATTGTGTACTGTATTACCCACTAGAAGCTATATTAAGACCTACGCTAGCAGCTATCGCTGCTATTAGTAGCTTGCTAGTGTTATGGACTCAAGCCTTAGGCTTAGGTCTTTCAGTAGAGGGAGGACAGCAGGAGAGAGACAGAGATCTATATAGGTAAAGGGATAGAAGCAGGCTATATTTATCTAGAGGTTAGCTAGACTTTACTAGGCCCTAGAGAGAGAACCTTAGCTATAGAGTATATACTAAAAGGGGCTCCTAAGGGGATAGACCTACCTCTAGATATTGTGTCGCGGCGGGGTTACCCCCTTGCGCTCTTATATTAGCTTTGCAAGGGATGCTACATACAGATTTTTCTCTATAAGAGTGCGCATCGCCTAGACATCTAGATAGAAGCAAGCAAGCAAGTAAGCGCGCAAGCAGCTTCTGCTGGCTCTTTTTGGCCTTAGCTCTTTTTAATTAATTAATATCTTTTAGCCTACTTTAATTTATAACACTTAACACTTAAGAGACATTACTTTACTGCTAGTAACACTTTCTCTAACTCTTTAGCATATTTAGCTCCTTTTACGTGTATATATCTCCTAAGCTGCAATTAATATTTTATTTCTGCCTTTTCTAACTATTTAATCTTCTTGCCTGCTATTATTTAATAGTATATATAGATAAATATCTTGCTCTTTACTAATCCTCTTTAATCTTAATGTACACTATATTATTACTTACTTTAGTGTAGGCTATATAGTTATTTAAGGGTTTAGTTTTAAGGCAATAAAAATAGAGGCTTTACTAAGGACTTATTCTAATTAAAGTACATTATATAATTAAAAGGTTTTTTATAGAGATCCTAAAAGAAAGAAGAAAAAGCTGCTAAGTATTAGAAATAGAAGAGCACTTTAGCTTAAATATTGCTAATATAAGAAAGAAGGAAATTATAGGGATAAAAGCTCTATATTATAAGGGATTATTTAATTAAAAGGGGAAGAAAATTTCTGTAGCTTTTTTAAGCTAAGAAGGGCTAAGCTTAGTTAAAGATAGTTACTATATTATAAATACTAGCTAGCCTATTTAACCTCTATATTACTTACAGCTAAAATAGCCTTAATATAGTAAAAAGGAAGTTTTTAGGTTCTTTAAACATTATAATTATTTAATTATAGAGAAAAATTTCTCTTTTATTCTTATCTTAGTAGTTGTTTTTATATTTACTATTATTAGCAATTAAGTTCTTAGCCTTTATGTCTTAGCGTTAAGAGCTTATATAACTATAGAAGTAGAAAATAAAAGCATTAAAAGTACAGCTAATATAGAGAATTATATATATTACACTCTTTCTACTAAGTAAGATTAATTATTCTTTTTATACCTACCTTCTATATTAAGCTATTCTACTAGTTATTTATATAAGTTTAATATTTTATATTTCTTAAAGAAAAGCATAAGCTTTATATTTAAAGCAGCTAATACTAGCTCTAGCTAATCTAGTAAATCTTCTAAAAAAGTTATTTTAGAACCTAAAGTTACAATAGAATTAAATACTTAAGATAAAAAGGCTAGTACTAGTAGTGCTATAGCTATACCTTATAAGGCTCTTGCTAAAGCTATAGGTAAAGCTATTAGAAAGTAGTAAGCTTAGGCTACCTTTAATAAGAAGTTTAATATATATTAATTTAAGGGAGAAAATATCCTTAATTACTTAACTAGCTTTAAGCTAAAAATAGAGACCTTATTTATTCTAAAGGAAAACTAATAGAAAATATTTATCTATTATATTAACTTATTAATCTATAAGTATATAAAGGTTATTTATGCCTTATATAATTAAAAAGAAGCTAAGAAGTAGCTTTTACTTTAGTATAAAGTTACTCTTTAGAATTAAAAGAAGTAAGCTAATAAGAAGCTTAAAGACCTAAAGAGAAACTATTTAAGAACTATAAAAAACACTCTTTATTAGCTTTAAGAACATTAAGCTGCTATAATTAGCGCTAAGCTCTATATATAGTGTAGTGTAACCTCTTAGTTTAATTACATTTATAAGGCCTTATTAAATACTATACTTACTAGCTTTATAGATTAAATAAAAGTTACTAGAGCTAAGTTTATTGTAATACTCTATAGAGAGTTATTAAAGCAGCTTAGCTAGTATATATAAGCTAAAATAAAACTAAAAGACTGTAATTCTAGACTTTATAATAATAGAAGAGACTACCTTTATATACCTTTAGGCAGAAGAAGCCTTAAGCATTATAGTATAAGTAATTTTAGTTATAAGGCTAAGGAAATTATACAGCCTATTTTAAAAGTAAAAGATTAAATAAATAATTTAACCTAGAAGTTTAAAGATATAAAGATTATACTTATAAAGTAAGTAGTTTTAAAGATAGATATTATAAAGCTTTTTAAAGAGAAATTTAGGAAGAAGAAGGAAGAAAGGCAGAATATATATATTAACGCTATTAATATATATAATAATGCCTAGAGCTTTAGAACTTATGCAACTAGAAGCTATATAAGGCAGCATTACTGCTATTACTGTAGTAAGGAAGGTTATTATATAGATTAATGCTAGTTTTACTAGTATAACAATAAGATTAGCTTTATAAAGTATAATTAAAGAGTAAGCATCTTAACAGTAGAATTAAATAATCTAGTGCTACCTATTCTTATATAAAGCTTCCTTAGTATAGGAAGTTGTCTTTATAGGCTTATAGTGTTCTAGGTTAATTGCTTTAACTACTGTATTATAAGACAGTATTGTCCCTAAGTTAAGGAATTTAGTAGAAAAACATTAAACTATTAGAAGCCTAATAAGAAAGAGAGAGAGACATTAGATTAAATCTTTAATAAGATTAATATTTCTAATTATTGCTTAATATATATCCCGCTAGAAGCTATCCTTAAGAGGGACCCTACTTGTAACGGTCACGAGCCCTTAGCACGATGCCTTATTGTTATCTGTTACCTTGATGTTCAGATGTTCCGAGTTGGCTACTCTATTAGTGCTAGCTCGGCAGGGCCTTAATCCTTTAGTAGAACCTTAAACCGTTGCAGAATAACGTTAGACCGTTAGATGCACTAAATATAGCTCTACTTTAGGTTGTTAACTCCACTAAGGTCTATTAATCTTATAGCCCTTAAGCACCTATAGAGGCTTTACCTCCTTTTTCCTCCTTTTCTCTCTATCTTAAAGTCTTTATTAATAGAGCCTAATAAGACTATTTAATCTTTCCTTTATAGCTATAATATTACTCTAAGATTACTGTTTTTATTTACTGCTTAAGCAATAAATAAATATAGACTTTTACTCTTTATTTTACCTATATTAGCTGTTTTAATAAGAAAAAGAATTATATAGATTTATATATATAATTACAAGAAGAACTATATACCTAGTAAGCTTTAAGATAGAAGAGCTAGAAGTTTAAGAAAATAGCTTTAAAGAACTTAGGCTTAGCTTAAAAGAAGACCTTAGCTTAATATTATTTAAGTTAGAAAATAATCCTAAAGAACTTAGATTAAAAGAAAATTAACCTAAAGCTATAGGTAAAGACTTAAAATATATAAAGGAACTCCTTTAAGTGTTAAAAAAAAGTAATATTAGAATTACTTAACTAGAAGAAGAACAATAGTTTTAAAGAGAATATAGTTATAGTATAACTCTAGCTAATAGCGTTTTTAGTTTAACGTTTAAACTAGTAAAGAAAGCTACTATTAAAGCTTTTTAACTATTTAATCCTAATAGTAATATAGATACCCTTAACCCTTATTACAATAGAAAAGTAAAGAAAGTAGAAACTAATCCCTTAATCTTTAATAGTAAATTAAGTAAAGGCTTTAACGCCTAGGTTAATAGAGTAGCTAATAAAATTATAGAAGATATTAAAGTCTTTAAGACTAAATGTAGTTATATAACTATTATCTACTTAGCTATATTTAGCGCTACTACTAATCTTTTAGAGTCTTAATATAGTAGAACCTTAATAAATCCCTTTAGAAACTCTACTAAGATAATTGCTACTCTTACTGCTGTATATTAGAACTTTAATAAAGCTATATACACTTATAAAGCCCTTTAGAATATAGTCTATAATTCTCTTAATAAGAACATTAATATATATATTAGTTAGATTAATAAGCTTATAGATAAGGCTAATATTCTAGTAAGTAAGAGAAAGAGTGTACTTTATAAATACATTTTAGCTTACTTAAACTCTACTTTATTAATAGAGTCTAAAGACTTTAACGTTAGCTATAAGGTGTTTTCTAGTTATATAGCTAATGCAGCGTTAGCCTATAAGCAAATTACTAAGGAACGCTAATAGAAAAGAAAAAAACTTAACATTAAGAAGGCCTATAAAGCTATTAAAAAGGAACCTTACTGTTCTTCTAAAGCTAATAGAAGTAACTATAAGTTACTAGAAATTAGGAACTTCTTCTATAAAAGAGAGTAAGTATTAGCTAAAGGCTAATGCTTTAATTATAAAGAAAAAGAACACCTTACTTATAACTGCTTTAATAGAAAGAAGATTACTGCTGCTAAAAAAGCAACAAAAGAAAAAGAGAATTCTTAGTCTTTTAGTTTATCTTCTAATTTAGAAAACTAAAAGCACTACTAGAAGTCTCTATAGTAGTTAAGATACTATAGGTAGCTAGAATTAGTAATAAAAACCTAAATTTATTTATAATTTCTATACAGTTATAGTTATATAGATTAAGATTTAAGATCTAAGCTTTATATAATATAGAAGCAGATATTTCGTTACTAGTTAGCTGCTAAGTAGCTAAGCAAGCTAAGAAGTTATTAGGATAGGTTCTTAAGAAGCTGTTAACGCCTATATCTCTATCTAATTATTGCAATTAGAGTGCTAGAAAAGTTACTTATTTAATTAAAGGAACAATAGAGCTAGACAAACAATAATTTATTAAGCAAAAGTTCTATATTGCTAATATAGGTTACAATATGTTTATTAGTTAAGAGTAGCTAGCAGCTTAGGATATTTAGTTACATCCCTAAAGCAAGAGAATTATATAGTTAAAGAATTAACCTAACAATGTAAAGTTCTTGTTAGCTATAATGCTAGACTTATAAGAGAAGAAGGTTAATTCTACAGTTTAAAAAGATTGTTACGGGATAATCCTACAGACCCGCAGGTCACTAGTGCACGTAACTGCAATTATGTATAAGTAGTCAGAAGCAACACTTAGGTAGTTAGATTAAACAATTAACTATTATTTACTAGAACACTATTACTAGATGCTCCTTACAGCAACTCTTATAACTCCTCTTATAAATCTTTATATAACCTATTAAATCTAACAATCTATTGTTACTTTTAACAAACCTACATTAGATTCTACTATAATAAGTAGTAGTAATTGCTTCTAATTATTACTAACCCTCCTTAAGCTTAAAAAGCTAAAATTATAATGTTTAAGATAGAGTAACTTTAGAAGAAGCTTAATAGAAGAAACTATATTTCTTTTACTAATAAAGAACTTAAAACTATATACTAATTCTATAAATTTTATTGCTAAAATCTAGACTTTTAGATTTAAAAAAGAGATCTTATACCTTAAGAGAAAAGAAGCCTACTACTTTATTTTACTTAGTATAAATTTATTAATAAACAGCTTAAATTATATAACTAACCTAAGCTAGTAGAACTACTTTCTTACTAAAATACTATTAATGCTTCTATAGTATAGTAAGTATAGAGGTAGGTTAATAGAATTATTAATAAGGCTAAATCTACTAAACTCCTTATAGATTTATTAATAGTAATACTAGAAGGAAAAGCTAAGGCTAGATTATCTAGATCTAATAGCTTAAGAGATACTATCTATAAAGCTAGTGCTAGTTCTACCTAAAATATTAAAGAAAAGTAAGTATAAAGATCTAGATTTATACTGCTTACTAAAGACCTAGATCTATTAAATACACCTTAAACTACTAAGAAGAACTTACTAATTAAAGAACTAACTAAAATCTTACTACTTTTATAGGCTTACTAAAGGTTTTATACCTTTAGGCTAAGGTATAAAGTAAAGAAAGTAGTAAATCTACTTAAAAAAGAGAACCTTTTACTAGAATAGCTTATAGGTTTTTCTATAGAAATTAGTAGGTAAATTAGTAAAATTAAGGGAGAATTAATTAATAAAATTAGTAAATTATAGAGAGAATTAAATAATAAAATTGCTACTCTTTAGGTAGAGCAATAATACTTAGCCTAAAAGATAAAGACTATACTTAAGCCTTAAAATAAATACAATAGATAATACTATACCTAATAAGGCTTTTAGCTTAAGGATTATAGGTAAAGGGCTTTTAATTCTTACTTACCTCTAAAAGATAACTAAAACTAAAAGTAAAGTTAAAAGTAACCTTTAGGTAAAAGAAACTATATAATATAGAGATACTTTAAACACTTTAGTACTTTTCTAAAAGAATAAAAGCTACTATAATTTCTAAAGAATCTATTAAAGTAATACTATAATAGTAAGGCTAAGAAGAGCTAAGATACTAAAAAAGACTAGAATTAAGTATTTAGTAACTTTAAATATTAGTATATAAATTAATAAGCACTATACTATATTAGAAACAACAATCTTTAGCTAAATCTAGCAGATAAAAGGCTAAATCTACATTAGAAATAAAATAACTAAAGTAATATATAGTTCTAAACCCTTAAGGAATAAATAGATTCTATATAGAAAATTACTAATATTAATTACTTTAAACCCTTTAACAATAGAAATATCTATAAGCTAATTTTATATAAAGGAAAGTACACTATTTTTTATAATATAGAGCTATAGATTTAAGCTATTAAAGACTACTGTAGCTATAGTGCAATTAATGCCTAAAAAGCTATTTATATTAAGCTTTAAACTCTCTTTAAAGGGAATGTATTAATATAGTATAAGTAGTATCTAGATTACTATAAAAAAACAGCTATTTTTAGCAGTTTAAACTCTATTTATACTACTATCTATAAAGAATTTAGTATATAGATCTAAAATGCAATAATATAGCTAGATTTAGCTAAGTTTATAGAGTAAAATATAATTAAAGAAAAATTATTTAGGGAATTTACCTCTAGAGTATTTTAATATACTTATATAAATAGTAAAACTACTAATTTTTAGCTCCTTTTAAGACTCTATTATAAGCTATACCTAGGATTATAATAGCTATACTTAATTTTAATAGTAAAAGACCTAAGATTTATATATATTACTATAGTAAATAATAAGGTTAAGGATCTATAAGAATACCTTAAGAATCTAGAAAAACAATAAAAGTTAAAAGACTATAAGAAAGGTACTAATGCTTACTATACTTAAAGTAAATCTAATAGTAAGAACTCTAAAAATAATAAAGTAGCTTAAGGTAACTAAGCTAACTAAAATAAAAGCAATAGTTAATTTTAGTTTTAACCTTTATTCTATAAAAATTACTAGAATAATTATACTTAATACCTACTATAAAACTAAAGGAATTAGCTGCTAAGAGAGTAGTAACTCTAGCTTTAGTAAAACTAAGATTTAGAGGCTAGCTAGAATTATTAGCTAGAGCTATAGTATTCTTAGTAGCTTTAACGTTTTTAATAATAGAGTTTACTATAGAATAATAAGAAATATACTTATATAATAATGTTTAAAGATAAATTTAACTAAAAAAACTATAAGAAGTACCTTAAAAGCTATAAATACTAGCTAATAGAAGAAGAAAAAACAGTTAATACTAAGGAACTACTAACTAGCCTAGAATCTAACTTTATTAAAATCTATTTTACTAAAAGTAAAAAAAAGTAAAAGAAAAAGGTTTAAATAAAGGTAAACTAAAAGGATTTATAGAGAATCTAAATAGAGTAAGTAGTTAAAGTAGTTATAAAGCTATAGCTTATTAAATCTAGTATTTTAAAGTTAAATTTCTTCCTAAAGATTTCTATTTAATTCTATAATAAGGGACTATTATATTAGATCTACCTAGATACTAAAACCTCTTTAGTGCTAGTTAATAAAGTATAGTTAACTTAGTTTAGTTAGAATATAAAATAGGCAAAAATAGAGCTAAAACTAGTTACTAGAGTGCAATTGTTCTTCTATATCTCTAAGATAGCTACATTTAACTTCTATATCCCTAGATCTATATATAGCGTACCTATAACTAGCTATTTTATAGTTATAGCTAATGTAATAAGTAACCTAGAACTAAAGCTCCTTCTAGGTTTAACCTTTCTCTATAATTAT
This sequence comes from Atkinsonella hypoxylon, assembly GCA_000729835.1. Classification (NCBI taxonomy): domain Eukaryota; kingdom Fungi; phylum Ascomycota; class Sordariomycetes; order Hypocreales; family Clavicipitaceae; genus Atkinsonella; species Atkinsonella hypoxylon. The sequence goes on from JFHB01000314.1 coordinate 9,066, forward strand.
AGTGTTAAAATTAATTTTATTTGCTCTAAAGCTACTATTAGGTTTATTTATAATATAGTTATAGAAATAGGTATCTTCTAGCTAATTTTAAAGATTCTATATTAGAATATAACAGCAGTATAAGCTATAATAATTCCGCTAAAATTATAGAAGTATATTCTAGTTAAATAGAAGAAGGTACTAGCTAATAAAAAGGCTACTGCCTACTATATATACTTAAAATCTAACCTTATCCTAGATATATTGCTTAGTACAACTAACTAGGAATAAATAGTAGCCTATAACTATTTAGATAAATTTATTATAATCTAGAAAAATTAGAAGGTTGCTTATCTTTAGTATAATAAAGAGCTTAAGGCTAACTATATAATTATAAACCTATTTAATTTATATATATATTTTTCTAAGGATATTGCACCTAATAATAGTCTATTGCTTGCAGAAGATTATAAGTTATAGAAAGAAGGTAATAGTAATAGATTTAACCCTAAGAAAGTTAATAATAGTATCTTTATATATAGAATCTCTTATTTTAAGGATATACTATATATCTATAATAAATATAAGGTTAAGGTAGAAAACTTAAACCTAAATATTATAACTAAGCTTATTAACTTAATAGATAAATATAATATTTATTATAATAAAGGTATTATTCTTATACCTAAAGACTAGTATATAAGAGTAGATCTAGTAGATAAATAGTAAAAGCAGCTAAAACCTATCTAAATCTACCTACTAGAAGCTAAAGATAAAGCTAAACTAAATAAGGTTTATAATAAGCTATATTTAAGTAGAAAGATATTATATTTAAATAACCTAGTAGCTATAGCCTACCTAGCCTTTATAGTGTAGATTAAAACCTTAATAGAAAGAAAAGGATAAGTTATAGTTAATATAAAGCTACTTAATAGTGTAGTAATGCTAAATATATACTCTTTACTAGATTAATTAAACATTATAGTAGATATATATAGTAAGAAGATGTTTTTACTCTTTAATATATTAGGGTTTTTCTACTAGCTTTCTATAAAATAAGAACACTAATCTTATATAGTAGTAATATTAAAATAAGGATTAAAAGCATTAAATATAGCGCTTATAGGCTTTAAGAATGCACTAGCTTTTACTTAATAGTATATAGACTAATTATTTTAAAAGTATTAATATTTTATATAAATCTATATTAATAACATTATTATATTCTTAAACTCTACTAAGGACTACCTTATATACCTTAATATAGTTTTATTAATTCTAGAGAAAAATAAGTTAATAATAGCTATAAAGAAGTTATTTATAGGCTACTTAGCTATTTAGCTATTAGGTTTTATTGTTAATAGTAATAGAATTACTAATATAAATAATAGGCTAAAAGCTTTTTAAAAACTTAAGTTTCTAGTAGATCTTATAAATCTAAAGACCTTTATTAATATAGCTAGCTTTTTATAGAAGAGTATTCTATAGTTTAATATATAAATTTACTTACTATAGAAATAAAAGACTACTTTACTATAAGAGCTTTATAAGAAAAGCTTAGCTAATAGTTTACCTAAACTAATACACTAAAAGAAAGCCTAAAAAGTAACGTTTTTACTAAAGCCTAAGAAAAAAAAGGTATTTAAAGAGGTAAAAGTATACCTTAATAAAAATACTGTTTTATAGCACTATAACTCTAGTAAGTATTTATTCTTTAAAGTTAACGCTTATAAGGAAGAATTTAGGCTCTTTATATTCTAGCTTATAGGTAAATAGAATAGTTACAATATACCTAATAAAGATATTAAAAGCAACTAGCTATAGCTAATTCTTTTTCTTTTAAGATATACTTTTAACCTAAAGAAACATTATAGATTAACTAAGGTAGAGGTAGCTATAATTATATAGAGTGTTTAAAAGCTATAGAAAATAGTTTAATCTAACTGCTACACTATTAATATTATTATAGACTACTTACTAGCGAAAAGGATTATTAAATATACCTTACTTACTATAATAGATCTAGATAAAGCTAACCTAAAATTAGCTAAAGTAGCTAATTATTTATTATAATTTAGCCTAAGAGTCTTCTATATACTAGAAGTGCTAAATGTAGTACTAAATACACTCTCTAGGTTGCTAATTATAGTTTTATACTAAAAGAAGGCTTATAATAGCGAATTTAATAAGCTTAATATAAGTGCGTTTTTTGCTAAAGAATATAGTACTATAGTAGTATTAAATAAAGGTTTAAAAGAGGAAATTGTTTAAGGCTATAGTTTTAATCTAAAGCTTAGTAGAATTATAGAAGGTATTAAGGACTTTTATAAAAAGTAGGATTAGTAAAATTAATAATAAAGGCTAAGGATTCTACTGTATAGATAAACTCTATAAAATAATAGACTTTTATACTATTATAATAGAAAAGGCCTATTTTAACTGTATATACCTATAAAGGTTATAGAATTTATTCTTAAAATAGTTTATAACAATTAAAACTATTTTAGCGCCTATAGAATAGCAGTAGAATTATAGGTAGTTTACTTTCTGTAGATATATAAGTAGATTTAAGCCTATATTACTTACTACTATACCTATAAAGAAAATATAATTAACTGCAGTAAGCTGCTAAAGGAATTAAGGTTATTAGAGTTAGTTCTAACTCCTTTCTATATAATTTCACTTAATTTTATTACTAATATACCTAAAGTTAGCTTAATAAACACTCTATAGCAAAAAGATAAATATAGCTCCTATAACTTACTGTATTTAGTAAATTGCCTATTTAGTAAGTAAATAATCCTTATACTTAAGTATATAATATATACAGTAGAAATTTAGGCAGAACTACTTTTATAAATACTATATTTATTAAACTAAGGACTTTCTAAGTAGATTATAAGTAACTAAGATCTAAAGTTTATTTCTAACGTTTAAAGAAGTATATTTACCTAAATTAAAAGTAAATTGCTTATAGCTATAGCTTACTACTTATAGATAAATAGAACAGCTAAATAGAAGAATTAAACAGTTATTATTGCTATTTAATACTATATAGTTATAAATCTAGATACACTATAAACTATAATACTTTTAGCACTATAGCACTAACTTAATAATGTAGTAGTAGCTAGTATAGAGATTTCCTCTAATAAACTTATATATAGTTTCTAACTAGCTACTGTTATTAATTTAATCTAATTAGATAACGTTTCTAGCAATAGAATAAATATAAGCAATATAGCTATACTTTAGAAGCTATACTAATAAGAGGTAGAAATAGCTATTAGTATAGTAAATACCTTAAGTAAGATTAAATATAACACCTAATATAAGCCTATTAATATTAAAGTAGAGAATATAGTCTATTTATAATTACACTAAGAATATATACTTCTAGAAAAGCTAAAAAAGAAATAGTTTCCTTAATAGGTAGAGCTATATAAGATTCTTATAAAAGTAAGCTTATTATTATTTTACCTAGATTTCCTACTAGATTTATATATACACTTAGTAGTATTAGTAGCTTACCTTTAGAAGCTAAGATAAAGTAAAGACTCTTTTAACTAAGAAGAGTAACTGCTACTATTAATTGCAATAGAAGGGTTTAGTATAGAGAACTATTAGGAAATTAAGTAAATTTACGCCTATTAAATCTAATGTTTCTGCAGTAGGTTAAGTAAGCTATATTTAGAATTCCTTATATAATAGAAAGAGTTCTTTACTAAAGATAACTAATAGATTTCTAAAGATAAGCTTAAAGTTAATACTTTTAAAATTATAAATAAATATCTATAGAAGTACTCTATAAATTAGGAAGAAGAGTATTAGCGTTATTAAAAGAGTAATATAGCCTACTAAAAAACCCTAAATTAGCTAGCAGAAGCTTACTACTAACTCTTTTCCTTATAAGTCTTAATTTCCTTTATTATATAATAGATTGTTTAAATCCCTTAGTATCTCTTTCTTTATATCCTTATTTATTATTATTAGAACTATTAAAATTAACCTATATTAAGGAATTATAGAAGGTTAAAAAGAAAACATCTATAAATCTATATACTGTTGTTTTAATCTACTTTTCCTGTAAATTTACCTTTACTTTTACGAATTTTTACGCTTTCTACTATATAACCTTTTCTTTATACCTTTATACATTATAAAATCTTATAAATTTATTAATACTATTATAGTTACTGCTCTTTCTATCCCTTTAGGCTATTATTTAGCTACTTTTAATAGTTAAACACTAAAATATTACGCTAAGAGCAATAGACTGCCTATAGAGTAAATTTCTATAGCCTATAGAACTAATTAGCCTCTATAGAGCTACTTCTAGCCCTTTCTGTTCTCTTTACAGAAAATCTACTACTATTATTCTTTTTTTTTAGTAGTTTAGAATTATTAATTCTAGTAAACCTAAATAGTTTATTCTAAGAAGAGAATAACAATAGTAACTACACTTAAGCTATAATACTACTACTATTTAAACCTAAAAAAGAATATATTGCTTTTAATATATATATTAATTATAATAATAGTTCTAACGCTAAAAGTAAAGGTTTTAAGTTTAAGGAGTAAGAATATAACTATAAAGGTAATATAGTAGCTATAGAGCTAAACAATATTAAAACTTATCTTATATTGCTTAATTTCTACTGCCTATATAGCACTTTTAGTAGGCCTAGAAGTGCTAAGAGCACTCTAAAAGTTAATAAGTTTATCTTTAGCACTATTTCTATAGAAATTAAAGATAATATTAATATTACTAACGTAAGGCCTATTATAGAAGACTATAGTTAGTATTACTACACTAATAGAGCTAAAGAAAAGGTATAGAATATAGAAAATACTATTTACACTTATATCTATAAATTTACCCTTAAAGGCAGTATAATAAATAAAACTAGTATTAAGGTCTCTAAAGACAATATATATTACTTACTCTAGTAGAATATAGTAATATATATCTTTAGGATTTACAATAACTGCAAAGTAAAGCACTAGAACTAGCAATATAAAGGTAAGGATGTTAAGGCATCTATAGGTAACGCTAAAGTAGCTAGAAGAGGTAAGATATAGGCAAAAGTAGCAGCTACTATATACTACAGTAGTAATATAGTAAAAAGAGGCAAAAAAACTATTACTATAGATTTATTTACTAGTTTACTGTTATAGGTAGTATTACTTACTATTTACTTCTTTAATAAATTTAGCAGAATTAATAGCACTATTATAGGTGCCTTAGCTAGTATTAGCTGTATAAACTTACTCTTTATTCTATTAGCTAAGGTGTAATTCTAGAGCTAGTGTAATAGTCTTCTTTAAGAGAAGTATAAATTTAACGCTAAAGAAATAATTAAAGTCTACCTTAAGGATACTTCTATAGGTAGTAACGCTATATAGAAGCAACTTAACCTCTATATTACTAAAATTAATAAGTTAAATAAAAAGATTAACTAGGTTAAAATAGAGGCTAAAGGAGGTCTATTTAATAAGCAGTTTAACAAATTATAGACTGCTATCTATAGTATATATAACTAACTAAATAGTATAAGTTAATTTAATAAAGATATTAATAACGTTATTAATAAAAACAAAACCTTACTAAAGGTTGCTAGCAATATTAATATACTATAGGCAGAAAGTAGACACTTATAATACAAAATTAACTACATTTATATAGACTTCTTAGAACGCTTAGCTAACTAGCCTGTTGCTACATAAGGTCTTTTTAGTAATAGATTTAGCACTATTTAACGTAGAAGAAGTGCTTAGTTTATCCTAATTAATCTATCTTTAATGTATTTCTCTTTATTAATTCTATAAAAGATACCTTCTATAGTAAAGCTAATACTAACTAAGGTAAAAACGCTAACTAAGAGGCTAGCTATAAATAAACTAGTAAAAACACCTATTAAGCGTAAGACTAGTACCTTCTAGGTAAAACTCTCTCTAAAGCTGCTAGAAACGTCCTTTAGCTTTACTTTCTAGAGAGAACTAATAGTTTACTATAACTAACTAACAATTTACTACTATTACTAATGCTTAAGGATTAGAATAGGCTGTATATATATAGAGAAATACACTAGAGGGATTTAACAAAAAATTTACTTTAATATAGATTAATTTTTAATGCTTTTAACACTGCACAGAATAATCTTACATAAAGAATATACTATATAGATTTAATAAATTAGCTTTATTACATAAGATTAATTTATAGGATTTAATATTATCTAGGATAATTTTATGCAACTTTACTTATATATAGAATACAGAATAAGCTTTAACGCTCTATTAGGTTTAAGGAAATCTATTAATTTAATATATAGATTTAATAGTTACTAGATTATAAGTGTAATTTAGGCATTATAAGTGTACAGGAAAATACGTAAATATAGCAACCTACGCTGCAGATTGCACTATAACAATAACAATATATACTTACGCAATAAAATAACAACTACCTTTCTGCGCCTTTTATAATAGCTAGATTAACGAGTTATTTAGTTTAATCTAATATATCTTCTAACAATTAATAATTAATTTTTAGAACAGCTAGAACAGCTAATCTTTTTTATAGAGGCAGCACTTATTACGGGATAATCCTATAGACCTATAGGTTACTAGTGCATATAACCGCAATTATATATAAGTAGTTAGAAGCAACACTTAGGTAGTTAGATTAAACAATTAACTATTATTTACTAGAACACTATTACTAGATGCTCCTTACAGCAACTCTTACGACTTCTCTTACGAATCTTTGCATAACCTGTTGAATCTAACAACCTATTGTTACTTCCGACAAACCCACGTCGGATCCCACCGTAACAAAGATACTTTATAACGTAACTAGAGAATAAACAACTAAATTAATTGGGAAAAGCATTTAATCTATTAGATCCTAAAACGCTTAGATCTCTAGGAAGAGGTTACTTTAACTCTAAAGGAAGATTTAACTAAACCTTTAGTTAATGTAGAGAAGCTATAAGCTTAGATTAAAGCTAACCTCTATTAATTGCAATAGAAGAAGTTATAGATGCCTAATAAAGCTATTACCTTTATTAATTAAATAGTTTTACCTTCTATAGTTAGTCTTTAAGCCCTTAAAGTATAAGTATAGTAGAAGATATATATAAGTAAAACTATTCTCTTCTATAAAGATAAAAACCTAAAGTACGTTAAGTTAGTAAGAAAGTTAATTCCTTTATAGTTAATATATCTAGAAGGATTCTTTTTAAAGAAGGCTGCTGTAGTATTACTACCTAGCTGCTCTAGTTATAATATTATATTAAAATTAGCTAAACTATTGTTAAGTTCCTCTTCTATATATAGAACCCCTCTTAAATACCTCCCCTTAGAAAAGAAAGCTATTAAAGAACTATTAGAAGCTAGATTAATTAAACTCTATATAGCTAATAAACCTACATTAAATGTTTTTACTCTAAAACCTTACTCTAGCAAAAGGCGTTTCTACTAAGATTATTAATAGATTAATAACTTCCTAAAGCCTTAATTAGTTCTTACTTTAAATATTAGAGGAACTATTGCTAATTGCTAATAAGCTAAAAGAATAAGTAAGATTAATGTTATTAGAGCTTTTAATTAGATATTAATTAAAGTAAACTTCTAATACCTAACTGCCTTTTAAACTTACTAAGGAATATTCTAGTAGAAAGTGCTTTCCTTTAGATTAAAAGTTAAACTAGCCTAATAGTAGTTATTTATTAACGCTTAACTTAATAAATTACTTAACCTCTTTACTAGTGCTTATATTAATAATATTTTAATCTATATAGATAATAAAGTAGAAAAGGTTTATTAGTCTTAAGTTAAAGAAGTTATTTACTAATTATATAAAGCTAATCTTTAAGGTAATATTAAGAAATTCTAGTTTAATATAAAAAGTATTAACTACTTAAGTATAATAATTAAAGTTAGAAAAGGTATATAAATTAATCTAACTAAGATTAAAGCTATTACTAGCTAGAAGATTAAAGATCTAACTTCTAGAACTACACTAAGATTCTTCCTTAAGTTATATAATTACATCTATATATTCTGTAGTTACTCTAGCAATATAGTAGAACTACTAAATTGCTTGCTTAAGAAAGATATAACCTTTATTATTAAACTAGAATAATAATAAGTATTTAATCTAATAAAGAAGTTAGCTACTTAAGTATTTATACTAGCTTTCTTTTAACCTAGTAGGAAAACCTAAGCAGAAACTAATACTTCTTATAACGCTATAGAAAGAGTAATTATATAGTTGTAAAACAACAATAAATAGAAACCTATTAGATACTTTAGTAAGACTATAACACTAGTAGAATAAGCCTATTCTATCTAGAATTAAGAAATATTAGCTGTAGTTTAGACGTTATAGCACTTTAAACCTAAGCTACTTAGTACTTAATTCTTTATTGTTATTAATTACTAAGCGCTGTTATATTAGTTTACTAAAAGGCTACTGTTAACGCGTTAAGTTAAATAGGCTAATTTTCTTACTAACTTTAATATTACTTTTTAGTATTAAAAGGGAAAGAATAATATTGTTGCTAATGCTCTATTAAGGAAGACTATTAACACTCTTACTATTAAAGCCTAAGAAGCTTTAAACTAAACCTTTAAAATAATACTGCCTAATTAAATTAATAATATAATAATATTAAGTGTATAAAGGAGACTTTAAGGAGTAAACTTAGTAGACCTAATTGTTAAAGAAAATAAAGAATAAGGTCTAGGTTTCTATAATAGAAAGCTAATAGTTTTAGTTTAAACTAGTAATAGAAAGATCTTTTTATATATAGCGTTAATTTATAAAGCTTATATACTACCTATTTTTACCTATAAAGGTTAATATAAAACAATTAATCTTATTAAAAGGCAATATTAGTAGTAAGGAATAAACTGCAATATTTAAACCTTTATAAAGAATTATCTAGACTATAACTACAATAAACCTTACTATAATAAAACTCTAGGCTTATTATACCCTTTACTAGTACTAAATAAAGTATAGAAGTAAGTAGTTGTTAATAGTAAGGATATACCTCTAGATAAATTTAGCTATAACTATATTTAAGTATTTATTTGCAAATTTAGTTGCCTAATAGCTACTCTTTTAGGCTATAAAATAGATACAGCAGAAAAGATTATATAATAGTATTATTAATATATATACTGTTTCCTTAGCTTACTTAGTGTTTAAATTAGCAATAATACTAGCTCTTTTATATTAAAATTCTTAGAAATAATTAATAAGCTAACTAGTATAAAGTATTACTATAGAAGTTCTCTATATCTATAAACCTAAGGAGCTATAGAAATTATAAATTAGGAATTAGATTAGAAGCTAAGATTCTATATTAACTAGTATTAGAAATAGTAGAGTATTTACCTTTCTGCTTTAGACTTTATATATAATGTCTTATAGCACTTATTATTAAATATATATTCTCTTTAGGTATTATTAGGTTAACTACTATAGAATCTATTAGCATTAGATAATAAACTATTTAATCTTATTAATTTAAAAAAGGTATAAACTACTTAAAATATTATTATATAAATAAAGGAGGTATAAGACCTTATATAGTAAAATGCAGTTAAAGCTTAAAAAGCATAAAAGAACTAAGCTAATTAGAAGAGAAAGGAAGTTAACTTTAATATAGGCAATAAAGTCTATATATAGAAGAAAGGCTTTATAACTTTAGCCTTAACTACTTAACTTAATTCTTAATACACTAGTCTATAGTTAATAATTAAAAAAAGAGGTTACAGCTTTATCTTAAATATTCTAGGCTAGTTTAAAGGGTCTCTATTGTTTTATGTAAATAGGCTATAGAAGGTATTAATTAATCTATTGCCTTAGCAGCTAATAACGCTAAAGAAACTATAAGAAATCTAGAGCTAAATAGAATATAAAGTTAACTAGATACTAGCCTCTAGATTAAAGGGTTAGAATAAGACCTTAGAATATTAGGTTAGTTAGAAAGGTTATAACCTAGATAATTAATAGTATCTAGTAAAGAATTTAGCTAATGCAGCGTTAGCTTTAGTTAAATTTCACAAGAAGTATCTAGATGCTGCAGAACTACTAGTAAGACTACAGAAATAGTTAGTTGCAGCTGCTAATAATAAAGCTGTAGTAGAATATAACAATAACAATATAGCTGCTAAGGATACTACAATAAAGAGAAAAAGACCTATATAATATAGGTAAAACCTTTAATATTGTCTAACAATATTAGGTTTAGAAGGGGGTAGTGTAATAGTTATAAGCCCTTAGCATAATGCTTTATTGTTATCTATTACCTTAATGTTTAAATGTTCTAAGTTAGCTACTCTATTAGTGCTAGCTTAGTAGGGCCTTAATTCTTTAGTAGAACCTTAGACTGTTATAGAACAACGTTAGACTGTTAGATGCACTAAACGTAGCTCTACTTTAGGTTGTTAACTCCACTAGGGTCCGTTAATCTTGTAGCCCTTAAGCACCCACAGAGGCTTCGCCTCCTTTTTCCTCCTTTCCTCTCTATCTTAGAGTCTTCGTTAATAGAGCCTAATAAGACCATTTGATCTTTCCCTTATAGCCGTGACACTACTAGCAGTACTACAGTAACTTTAACGTTTAAGATAAAGGAATATAGACCTAGAAGAACTCTTTATATACTAATTAAGGAGAGAATTACAGCCTAGCCCTTTAGAGTCTATACTGTAAGGATGTAACGCTTTACTAAGCAAGAAGGAGCTTTAGAAGACTAAGTAAAAAGGAAAGAAAAAAAAGCTAAGGAAGATAGCTCTATAGATGTAAAAGTATAGCTTCTTATGTAATTATTTAAAGATATTTTTTAGAAAAAGATTAGAGTTAGCTTGCAAGACCTATACTAACTAATGCCTATACTTGTAGGAGCAATAGGGAATAAATGCCTAATGCAAGCAAATAGTGTTAATAAAGTCTGTTATATTAATAGGATAAGTGCTAAAGTTATGCCTCTATATTCTATCCTAAGGAAGAGGTAAAGAGTTAAGAAGTAAGAAGATTAATTAATTAATGTTATTAAGATAATATTTACTATAGTTAAAGAGGCAGTAGAAGACAATAAAGAAGATATTACTAATAAATGCATAAGATAAATGCTTAGTAGCATCTAGAAGGATTTATAGAATGTTATATAAAAATATATAGAGAATTATATTAAAGAGAAGAAGTTTATTGTAAACCTATAGGTAAATGCGCTTTATATTAAAGAATTAAATAGTATTCTAAAGCTAAAAGCAATTATAAGCTATTTATAGAACTTACCTTACCTTTAAGTATAACTTAAAAGCCTAAACTCTTTACTTATTAATAGTCTTATAAATTGTAGTTTATAAAGGAATATTATTACTAAGGATCTTATTAAAGAGCTTAATTTAAAAATAACTCTAATAAAGCAAGAGACTACTACTATATCTTTTATATTGTATAAGCTTATAATATTAAGAGAGGTAATAATAAAGCTATACCTTAGAAACGTTTAAACGCTAATTTATTTTTATATTGCGCTAAAGTCTTTATATATATAATTAATCCTTAAAATGCCTTTTATATATATAGCTAAAGTTACCTTTAAGTATAGTAATAAAGGAGGTAAGCTTCTCTTAAAGTGCTATTTTAGTAATATTATATTAGTCTTAAGGGTTACTAGAAGTATTAAATAGAAGACTGCAATAGATAAAGCAATAGCTATTAGCGTTAATCTAATCTTAATTAATAAGTTATCTAAGGATTTAGTCTATAATTAAATAGTTAAAGAGGGTCTTAAAGCTAAATTAAATAACAATAAGGAGCTAGTGCCTATAATAGAGAATAAGGGTGCAGCTATTACTAACCTTATAATAAAGGGAATAGCTAACTAGTATAGAAGCTAACTTAAAGAGGCTGTAGAGAAGATTTAGCCCTTAAGGCAATTATAACTAATTAATCTAAAGATAAATACATTATATAAGCAGAAAGCTAATAAGATTCTACTAAAAGATAATATTCCTTTAGATAGATCTACGCTTAATAGAGACCTTAAGTAGAAACAAAAGAAGTAGAAAGAGGCAAAAGTACACTTAAATAAATTAGGAAAATACACTAAATATATTATAGAAAGATTTAGCAAAAAGCCCTAAGGATTCTAAATAACAAAAGAGCGTTTAAATTAAATAGTTAAATAAGTGTAAAGATATTTAATAGAAGAAGAAGTTAATGTTTTTAAGGAAATTCTCTATAACTAAAAGGTAGCACTAGTGTAGAACTTATTAGAGTATAGAAAGATTAATCCTTTAGTTGCACTGCCTTAAGTTATCTATACTATTACTTATAAAGCTTAGAAAGTAAAGTTAATACTAATATCTATTAGCCTATAAGGGAGACTAGTTAATTTATTAAAAAAGAAGCTTTAGTATAGGTTATTAGAAGAGAGCTATAAATCTTATAGAAACCCTTACTTTTTAGTAATAAAGAAGAATAGAGGAATACAGCTAGTGCTGTCTACAACAGCTTACAACAAGATTATAATATAGAATGCCTATATTCTAGAAGGAGTAAAGGCTTTTAGCGAAGAATTTAGAATATATAAGATACTTTTAGTTATTAATTTGCTGTTAGGCTATAACTAGGTGCTGCTTATAGAGGAAAGTAGAGACTTAACAATAATTTTAATAGCAATAGAGCTTCTACAACTTTATACACTTCCTTAAGGAGCAACTAACTCTATTGCTTAATTTATTTAAATAGTAAGGAGGATTCTTTTTAACCTAATTCCTTATACTTATAAGCCTTTCTTAGATAATATTGCAGTAAAAGGCTTTACTACTATATACAATAGAGAGGAAGTGTTGCTTAATGTATAAAGATATATTATAGAACATTTAATTAACATTAATAAAGTCCTTATTAATATTAAGCTAGCTAGTTACACTATATTTACTGTAAAATTAAAGCTATACTAAAAGACTATAGAGATTATTAGATTTATATATAGCACTAATAGAAGGAAACCTTTAGAAGTAAAGGTAATAAAGATTCTAGAGTAAATAGAGTGTAAAAATACTTTTAAGGTTAGATTCTTTTGTTAAAAATAAGCTACTCTGTATAGCCTATTTTTATGCCTACTAGTTGCTCTATCACGTGACCCTCATTAGGTCTTGTTACGTTGATTTTTGGTAGAGATATCGCTGTTACTAGATGCGAAACATCTAGAATCGACTAAGGCAAAGTTGCCTAACCTATAGTTAACTTTAACAGCGATTTTCTCTACAACTAGCAATAGTAGAAATTCAAGAAGTATACTATTCGAAAGCTAAGAATTAGGGCTATCTAATAGTATAATTGTTGGATAGAGTTGCTTATAAGGGTTGCTTGTTATTAGTGGAATTTATTAAATTGTGCACGTAGGTGTCTTGTTTATATAGCTGTAAGTCGATTTTTTTGTTTTTATATAGTAAATCTTTTTGCGGAAATTATAAAGTAGCCTATAAGCCCCTTCTAGTGACTACAGCTCGCTAATATAGTTAGTAGGTCTATAAGGGACTAGAAAGATTTAAGATCCTACTCTTACTAACTTGTTCGTTACAGCGCTCTCAATATAAAGATACTACTATTACAGTTATCTATTGCCTCTACGTAATCTATACTATACACTACAGCTTAATTTAGGCTGCTGCTGCTTCCACTACGTAATAATTGCTAGGAGCAATTACAGGTACTAAATCTAAGAGACCACTACCCTCTTAGATATCTAGTCCTGTAATCCCTATTATTTTCAAGGTTATAAGCCCGGAAGACCTATCTGCAAGCTGTTAGCCCGCTGAAATCTACTATTGTGTACTGTATTACCCACTAGAAGCTATATTGAGACCTGCGCTAGCAGCTATCGCTACCATTAGTAGCTTGCTGGAAGCTATTAATACCTGCTGCACACATATCGCCAGCCACTATACTAGTGTTTTTATTCTGCCCACCCTATGCCTCCTGCACTCTATGCACCCTGTGTATACATACTTTTGAAGCTATTCTTAATAGCTTAGTTCTATTGTTGCGCAACATTAAAATATACACATCTGCATACATTACATTTGCACTGCGAATCGTTTTATTAGGCACTGCTTAATTAATTATTTCCATTAAGAAATAAGCTCAGCGCTGCACTGCATCGCTCGTTGTTGTACTGTTATCTTGTATATCGTGCACCCTATGCACCTCTGTTAGTAGCTATACTACAATTTGTAGTGCACGCCTAACAGCTCTTGTTGCGGATATTCCTGTGTTTTCAGTCGTAGAATTAATTTATGTAGTAATCCTACTAGTTAGGATTTTAAAGTAGGAATTAGCTGGATATCCCTAAATTAGCTGTGCCTAGGTCTCTACTGATTTGTTGGAACCTAATTGGAGAAGAATCTCCTGAATTTTTTAGCTAAAAATAGCTAGGACCTATATTTTATGCCCCTCGCAACTGCTTGTTAATCTGGTCTACTATACAAATTGTATGCGCATACAGATTGCAATACAACGCAGCCTTTAGAGCCCGTTATATCTATTACAAAAGAAATTAGAGAAAAATCTCAGTATAATTTCTAAAGATATAGGGCACTTCTAGGCCTATAATAGAGCAATCTATTGATATCTACAAGAAGTTATTACCTGTTATTTACTACTTTTTCACTATAATTTAGCTATAATTAGCTATAAAAGAGCGTTAAATTAGCTACTTTTTAAACCCTTAAAATAGCACCAAAAGGAATAGGCAAGGGAAAGAGCACAAGCCCTAAACGGGGTAGTAGTTCTAGTACACTAGCTACAGCTGCTACTAGCTTTCCTAGTCCAGCAAGGTCCCCCCCTCAGCTAGTAGATTCCTCTTCTAATAAAGAAGATTATACAGCTAAGAAGGCTCTAAAGGAAGCTAGATTAGCTTCTAAAAGAGTAGTGCAAGTCTATAATGTGCAAGCTAATCTAAAAGCTTAAATAGATAAGCAACAAGAGACCCTAAATAGATTCATTAGGTATAGTAAAGCAAAACAAAGCTAAAATGAAGGTAATATAGCTAATTTACTAAGTAAATTAGATACTATAATTACATCTATAGGTAATCTCTCTATAGGGTCTCCCTCTAAGGTAGTAGATCCTATTACTTCTAAAAGAGCTTCTAAAGTCTCTTTTAAAGCCCCTAAACCTTCTAGTTCCTCTAATAGTGCTACTTTTCTGCCTACTTTTAATGAAGGCACTATAAAAGAGTTAAATAAGAAAGTCTACTTAATTCTAGAGGCTGCTAAGCTAAAAGGCCCTAAAAATTTTAAACAGTAGAAGCAAGCTTTAACTATTTAATTTAGAGCACTAGGATTCCCTTAATTTATTAATAATCCTAGTATAGCTAGTACTTTAGTAGATTTAGAACAAGCTATTATCCTTATAATTATAAGAGATAGTTGCCAATCTAGACCTTAAGCTGCTATAAGCTAGCATAAGTCCTCTGTAGATGCCTATAACGTTCTAGTTAGGCAGTATTTGCAGAGTGCTGAAATACAACGTAGTACACTATATGCTAGTTATTACAACTTATTGTTTTTAAACTATAAGGGATCTTTAGAGGCCTTTAATGCTAAATTTAATAATTTACTAGCTAGATTACAGCTCTGTGGTATAGCTATTAATTCTATTGACTAGGTAAATCATTATATTAATGCTTTAAAGAAGACCTTCCCTAGCTAGGCTAAAAGGCAGCAATATTCTATTAGAGCTGCTAGAGCACAAGGTCTATCTGTAAAAATGCTGAATTTACAGTTCCTTATGGCTAACTTATTAGAAGAACAAAGAGATAAAAGCTCCTCTATATCTAAGGCGCTTAGTTATAAAGCTTCTAATTCTAATAGTTCTAATAATAATAAAGCTAATTAAGGAAAGAATCCTCCTAATCAGAAGAAGAATTCTGATTCTAATTCTAACGATTCTAATGCCTCTAAAGAAAAAGATACAGATAAAGCCTCTAAGAATAAGAAGAAGTGGAAGGGCCGAAGAAGAAGTAACAAAAACTCTAGGAATAAGGATAGAGAAGCTGCTTTTGCTATAGGTTGCTATAACCTATCTACTAGCAACTAGGATACTATAGAATTTAATGATTCTAGCAGTTCTAGTAGTGATGATTCTTACGATTTAGATACAGAATCTACTATTAGTAATACTAGTACTACTAGTAATAATACCCCTTCTTTTAACTATTCCAATAGAATAATTAAAAACTCCTTACTATACAATACAGGTTCTACCTGTTATATAGTTAACAATAAGGCATTTTTTAGGACTTTTAAGCCTATAAAAAAGGGTAAAACTGCGCCTATTGCTACTAGAGGAGGTCCTATTTATCCTAAAGGACAGGGAACTGCTGTATTCTAGGTACTAGTTAGTATAAATCCAGCTAAATACAGACCTTTAGCTCTAAAGGATGCTCTGTATTGCCTAGGTTTAGATACCAACCTAATTAGTGGTCTAAAGCACTATTTAACAGGGGGCACTCTCCTTAGAAATTAGCTATTTCTAGCTAATAGAAGCTGCTGTAGGCTTCTAAATCCCAAAAAGTATAGTTTCTTTCT
>JFHB01000315.1:0-25503 GCA_000729835.1 Atkinsonella hypoxylon
AAGGAATAATAAAAAGAAGTATACTTAGTGTTAATCTTAAAATTTTAACTTTATTAAATATATTTATACTAACTATTAGAAACTTACTAAATATAAGAAATAATAGAAATAGAAATCTAATAATATAGTAAACTAAGTAAAAAACAATAATAAATCTAATTCTACTAAATCTAAAGATACTATTATATTTATAACTTTAATAGATATTAATATCTCTACTTTTACTACTTTACTTAATATTAATAGAATTTAATCTTAGATCTTTAATTTAAAAGCCTTTAAATATATATTAGGTTATTTTAATAATTTTATATAACTTTAACCTTATTCTAGAATTATTACTATTACTAGTAGTACTTAACTCTCTATTAATAGTATTAGTACTGTAGAAATTTTAACAAAAATACCTAATAGTTCTATAAAATAACAATAATTATATAATGTTTTATATAGCTATTAACTAGGAAATATAAGATTATTTAGTTAAATAGTAATCTATTATAAATACTATATAAAAGCTACTAAGAACAATATCTATATTACAAACAATAAATACAATATAATACTTTAGGCTAAATGTCTTAAGAACAATACATTTATAATATAAACAGCAGAAGATTTAAATTTAAATATAAAATTAAATTAATATACTGCTTACTTTATTAACTATATAGACTTCTATTAAGCGTTTACTTATATAAATATCACTAAATCTACAGCAATAAGGCTGTATTTTAATAGTAACAAAATTCTAAACAAACTAGATAATTTTTAATGTAAAATATATATTCTAGCGAAATCTATATATTTGTTATAGAGTGGCCCAATTGGGCTATAGCGGATGCCTGCGCACTCTATATAGGCGTTAGCCCAATCCTAGTGTAGCCCACTACTAATTGCAACAAAAGGATATATATTGTATAAGTTATGTAACTCTTGTACAATTAGCATCTATATTACAAGACTAGGTTAAAGACCTAGTTCGTTATATAGCTTCTCTATTATATATAGTCTCTTTATTGTTAGCTAGAAGCTAGTTATAATACTATACACTCCCTAAGGATCTATTACCTTATTAGCCTAGGTTAAACCCTCTACTGCCTAATAGGACTTACTCTACCTATTCTGCCTACCTATTCTATTAAAAGCTATTTCTACACTAGTTTAAACCTATAACCTTAAGGTAACTTATATAAATGTTATAGAGTAGCCTAATTAGGCTATAGTGGATGCCTGCGCACTCTATATAGGCGTTAGCCCAATCCTAGTGTGGCCTACTACCAATTGCGACAAAAGGATACGTATTGTATAAGTCGTGTAACTCTTGTACAATTGGCATCTATATTACAAGACTAGGTTAAAGACCTAGTCCGTTACAATATTATAAACTAAAGTTATTATATTATTTAATAAACAAATTTAATCTAATTTATTTAGATCTATCTAGAAAGTTTTTAATTCTATCTTTATAAGGTTCTTAATACTTTCTAACGTTTATTAATAACTATTGTTAATACTCTTAGGTATTGTTACGGGATAATTATACAGACCCGCAGGTCACTAGTGCACGTAACCGCAATTATGTATAAGTAGTTAGAAGCAACACTTAGGTAGTTAGATTAAACAATTAACTATTATTTACTAGAATACTATTACTAGATGCTCCTTACAGCAACTCTTATAACTCCTCTTATAAATCTTTATATAACCTATTAAATTTAATAACCTATTATTACTTCTAATAAACCTATATTAAATCCTACTGTAATAAGTAGTAGTAATTACTTCTAATTATTACTAACTCTTCTTAAGCTTAAAAAGCTAAAATTATAATATTTAAGATAGAGTAACTTTAGAAGAAGCTTAGTAGAAAGAACTATATTCTTTTTACTAATAAAGAACTTAAAACTATACACTAATTCTATAAATTTTACTGCTAAAATCTAGATTTCTAGATTTAAAAAAGGGATTTTATACCTTAGAAGAAAAAAAGCCTACTACTTTATCTTACTTACTATAAATTTATTAATAAATAGCTTAAATTATATAATTAACCTAAGCTAGTAGAACTACTTTCTTACTAAAATACTATTAACACTTCTATAGTATAGTAGGTATAAAGGTAGGTTAATAGAATTATTAATAAGGCTAAATTTACTAAACTCTTTATAGATTTATTAACAGTAATACTAAAAGAAAAAGCTAAGGCTAGATTATTTAGATCTAATAGCTTAAAAAACACTATCTATAAAGTTAGTACTAGTTTTATCTAGAATATTAAAGGAAAGTAAGTATAGAGATCTAGATTTATACTACTTACTAAGGACCTAGATCTATTAAATATACCTTAAACTACTAGAAAGAACTTACTAATTAAAGAACTAGCTAAAATCTTACTACTTTTATAGACTTACTAAAGGTTTTATACCCTTAAGCTAAAGTATAAAGTAAAGAAAGTAGTAAATCTACTTAAAAAAAAGAACTTTTTACTAAAATAGCTTATAGGTTTTTCTATAGAAATTAGTAGGTAAATTAGTAGAATTAAGGAAGAATTAATTAATAAAATTAGTAGATTATAGAAAGAATTAAATAATAAAATTACTGCTTTTTAGGTAAAGTAACAATACTTAGCCTAAAAGATAGAGACTACACTTAAGCCTTAAAATAAATATAATAAATAATACTATACCTAATAAGGCTTTTAGCTTAAGGATTATAGATAAAGAGCTTTTAATTCTTACTTACCTCTAAAAGTTAACTAGAACTAAAAGTAAGGTTAAAAGCAGCCTTTAGGTAAAGGAAACTATATAATATAGAGATACTTTAAATACTTTAGTACTTTTCTAAAAGAATAAAAGCTACTATAATTTCTAAAGAATCTATTAAAGTAATACTATAATAGTAAAGCTAAGAAGAGCTAAAATACTAAAAAAGACTAAAATTAAGTATTTAGTAACTTTAAATATTAATATATAAATTAATAAGCACTATACTATATTAAAAATAATAATCTCTAGCTAAATCTAGTAGATAAAAGGCTAAATCTATATTAAAAATAGAATAACTAAAGCAATATATAGTTCTAAACCTCTAAAGAATAAATAGATTCTATATAGAAAATTACTAATATTAGTTACTTTAAACCCTTTAACAATAGAAATATCTATAAGCTAATTTTATATAAAGAAAAATACACTATTTTCTATAATATAGAGCTATAGATTTAAGCTATTAAAGACTACTATAGCTATAGTGCAATTAACGCCTAAGAAGCTATTTACATTAAGCTTTAAACTCTCTTTAAAGGGAATACATTAATATAGTATAAGTAGTATCTAGATTACTATAAAAAAATAGCTATTTTTAGCAGTTTAAACTCTATTTACACTACTATCTATAAAGAATTTAGTATATAGATTTAAAATATAATAATATAGCTAGATTTAGCTAAGTTTATAGAGTAAAATATAATTAAAGAAAAATTATTTAGGGAATTTACCTCTAAAGTATTTTAATATATCTATATAAATAGTAAAACTATTAATCTTTAGCTCCTTTTAAGACTCTATTATAAGCTATACCTAGGATTATAATAGCTATACCTAATTCTAATAGTAAAAGACCTAAGATTTATATATATTACTATAGTAGATAATAAGGTTAAGGATCTATAAGAATGCCTTAAGGATCTAGGAAAATAATAAAAGTTAGAAGACTATAAGGAAGATATTAATGCTTACTATACTTAAAGTAAATCTAATAGTAAGAACTCTAAAAACAATAAAGTAGCCTAAAGTAACTAAACTAACTAAAATAGAAGTAATAGTTAATTTTAGTTCTAACCTTTATTCTATAAAAATTACTAGAATAATTATACTTAATACCTACTATAAAACTAAGGGAATTAGCTACTAAAAGAGTAATAACTTTAGCCTTAGTAGAACTAGAATTTAGAGGCTAACTAGAATTATTAGCTAAAGCTATAGTATTTTTAGTAGCTTTAACGTTTTTAATAATAAAGCTTACTATAGAATAATAAAGAATATACCTATATAATAATGTTTAAAGATAAATTTAACTAAAAAGACTATAAAAAGTACCTTAAAAGCTATAAATACTAGCTAATAGAAGAAGAAGAAATAGTTAATACTAAGGAACTACTAACTAGCTTAAAATCTAACTTTATTAAAACCTATTTTACTAAAAGTAAAGAAAAGTAAAAGAAAAAGGTTTAAATAGAGGTAAACTAAAAGAATTTATAAAGAATCTAAATAGAGTAAGTAGTTAAAGTAGTTATAAGGCTATAGCTTATTAAATCTAGTATTCTAAAGTTAAATTTCTTCCTAAAGATTTCTATTTAATTCTATAATAAAGAACTATTATATTAGATCTACCTAAATACTAAAACCTCTTTAGTGCTAGTTAATAAAGTATAGTTAACTTAGTTTAGTTAAAATGTAAAATAGGCAAAAATAGAGCTAAAACTAGTTACTAGAGTGCAATTGTCCTTCTATATCTCTAAGACAGCTACATTTAACTTCTACATCTCTAGATCTATATGTAGTGTGCCTATAACTAGCTATTTTATAGTTATAGCTAACGTAATAAGTAACCTAGGACTAAAGCTCCTTCTAGGTTTAACCTTCCTCTATAATTATAGTGTTAAAATCGATTTTATCCGCCTTAGGGCTACTATTAGTATTGAAAATAATAGGGATTACAGGACTAGTTATCTAAGAGGGTAGTAGTCTCTTAGATTTAGCACCTGTAATTGCTCCTAGCAATTATCACGTAGTGGAAGCAGCAGCGGCCTAAATCAAGCTGTAGTGTATAGTACTAGATCACGTAGGGGCAATAGATAACTGTAATAGTAGTATCTTTATATTGAGAGCGCTGTAACAAACTTGGTGAGGGTAGGATCTTAAATCTTTCTAGTCCCTTATAGACCCTCTGACTATATTAGCGGGCTGTAGTCGCTAGAAGGGGCTTATAGGCTACTTTATAATTTCCGCAAAAAGATTTACTATATAAAAACAAAAAAATCGACTCACAGCTATACAAACGAGACACCTACGTGTACAATTTAACAAATTCCACTAATAACAAGCAACCCTTATAAGCAACTCTATCCAACAATTATACTATTAGATAGCCCTAATTCTTAGCTTTCGAATGGTATACTTCTTGAATTTCTACTATTGCTAGTTGTGGAGAAAATCGCTGTTAAAGTTGACTATAGGTTAGGCAACTTTGCCTTAGTTGATTCTAGATGTTTCGCATCTAGTAACAGCGATATCTCTACCAAAAATCAACGTAACAAGACCTAGTTAGGGTCACGTGATAGAGCAACTAACAGGCAACTAGTAAGCATAAAAATAGGCTATACAGGGTAGCTTATTTTTAACAATTAGGTCTGTTCATAATATAGTTGTAGAAATAGGTATCTTCCGGCCGATTTTAAAGATTCTATATTAGAACGTAACGGCAGCATAAGCTATAACGATTCCGCTAAAATCGTAGGAGTATATCCTAGTTAAATAGAAGGAGGTACTAGCTAATAAAAAGGCTACTGCCTACTATATATACTTAAAATCCAACCTTATTCTAGATACATTGCTTAGCTGTAACGGACTAGGTCTTTGACCTAGTCTTGTAATATAGATGCTAATTGTACAAGAGTCACACGACTTATACAATACGTATCCTTTTGTCGCAATTAGTAGTAGGCTACACTAGGATTGAGCTAACGCCTATATAGAGTGCGCAGGCATCTGCTATAGCCTAATTAGGCTACTCTATAACATTTATATAAGTTACCTTAAGGTTATAGGTTTAAACTAGCGCAAGAACAGCTTTTAATAGAATAGATAGGCAGAATAAGTAGAGTAGGTCCTATTAGGTAGTAGGGGGTTTAACCTAGGCTAATAAGGCAATAGATCCTTAGGGGGTGTATAGTATTACAACTAGCTTCTAGCTAATAATAAAGAGACTATATATAACAGAGGAGCTATATAACAGACTAGGTCTTTAACCTAGTCTTATAATATAGATGCTAATTGTATAAGAGTTACATAACTTATACAATATATATCCTTTTGTTGCAATTAGTAGTAGGCTACACTAGGATTGGGCTAACGCCTATATAGAGTACGCAGGCATCCGCTATAGCCCAATTGGGCCACTCTATAACATTAGCACAACTAACTAGGAATAAATAGTAGCCTACAACTATTTAAATAAATTTATTATAATCTAGAAAAATTAGAAGGTTGCTTGTCTTTAGCATAATAAAGGGCTTAAGGCTAACTACGTAATTGCAAACCCGTTTAATTTATATATATATTTTTCTAAGGATATTGCACCTAATAATAGTCTGTTGCCTACAGAAGATTATAAGATATAGAAAGAAGGTAATAGTAGCGGATTTAACCCTAAGAAAGTTAATAACAGTATCTCTATATATAGAATCTCTTGTCCTAAGGATGTACTATATATCTGCAATAAATATAAGGTTAAGGTAGGAAACTTAAACCTAAATATTGCAGCTAAACTTATTAACTTAACGGATAAATACAACATTTATTGTAATAGAGGTATTGTTCCTATGCCTAAAGACTAGTATATAAGAGTGGATCTAGTAGATAGATAGTAGAAGTAGCTAAAACCTATCTAAATCTACCTACTAGGAGCTAAAGATAAAGCTAAACTAGATAAGGTTTACAACAAGCTATATTTAAGTAGAAAGATATTGTATTTAGATAACTTAGCAGCTATAGCCTGCCTAGCCTTTATAGTGTAGATTAAAACCCTAACGGAAAGGAAAGAATAAGTTGTAGTTAATATAAAGCTGCTTAACAGTGTAGTAATACTAGATATATACCCCCTACTGGATCAATTAAACATTATAGCAGATATATGTAGTAAGAAGATGTTTTTGCTCTTTAATGCGTTAGGGTTTTTCTACTAGCTTTCTATAAGATAAGAGCACCGATCTTGTATAGTAGTAATATCGAAACGAGGATTAGAAGCATTAAATGTAGCGCTTATAGGCTTTAAGAACGCACTAGCTTTCGCTTAACAGTATATAGACTAATTATTTTGAAAGCATTAGTATTTCGTATAAATCTACATTAACAACATTATTGTATTCTCTAACTCTGCTGAAGACTACCTTATACACCTCAATATAGTCTTATTAATCCTAGAGAAAAATAAGTTAATAATAGCTACAAAGAAGTTGTTTATAGGCTACCTAGCTATCTAGCTGTTAGGTTTTATTGTTAATAGCAATAGAATTACTAACACAAACAATAGGCTAAAAGCTTTTTAAAAACTTAAGTTTCCAGTTTGTTGTCTTAAAACCAAACCCCTAAATGACCATACAGCCCACACTAAAGCAGGTAACAATATAGCGCACGTTAAGATCGAAGAGAATCGGCAGAGAGCGAGATATTTATTAGTGTATACTATTAAATAATAGCAGGTAAGAAGATTAAATAGTTAGAAAAGGCAGAAATAAAATATTAATTACAGCTTAGAAGATATATATACGCAAAAAGGAGCTAAATACACTAAAGAGTTAAGGAAAGTGTTACTAGCAGTAAAGTAATGTTTCTTAAGTATTAAGTGTTGTAAATTAAAGCAGGCTAAAAGATATTAATTAATTAAAAAGAGTAAAAGCTAAAAAGAGTTAGCAGAAGCTGCTTACGCACTTACTTAAACTATCTAGATGTTTAGGTAATGCGCACTCTTATAGAGAAAAATCTGTATATAGCATCCCTTATAAAGCTAATATAAGAGCGTAAAGGGGTAACCCTACTGCAATATAATACCTCTCTAGTTATAAATAAGCTTATAAAGCAAAACTTATAAGTGACTTAACCCTCTAGCTAATTCCCTTAATCCTAAAGTCCTAATTCTCTTATCTTCTATAATAGCTTTAGCGTCTTTAGCATATATAGTAGCGTCCCTTTTACTAATAATAGCGTTCTTATAGCTAAGCGCTTTCCTTTACAATAAGCAACTCTTTCTTAGCAATTTACACTTTATTTAGTTGCCTTAGATATAATTAAATAGTGTCTTTTATTTACCTTAATTATCTCTTACTAAGCGCTAGAATAGAAGAGAGCTAGTAGTATAACACTAAGGTTTATATTAGTAATAGAATTATAGGCTATTATAGGTTATTTAGTAATATATCTTTAAGCTAACGCTTCTATTTAATCTTTTATAGTGTAGTATTCTCTAGCTTTAAGCGCTTATTTTACTGCCTTTATAATCTCTTTATCCCTTTACCTAGATTTCTACTTCTATACTAATAGCTCTATAAAATATAAAGACAGTAGCTAATGCTTTAAGTTCTATAATTATTGCAGAAGCTAGTTTTTACTGTAAGATTCTATTTAATCTTTTTACGTAAGATCTTATAGTATACTAGAAATTCTAGCAAGAACCTCTAAATTGTTTAGTAGTAGTAATAATAAAGGGCTTTATAAATTAGTTATAGGCTGTAGTAGCACCTTAAACGTTACAATTAAAGACTTCTTTTATGTAAAAAAGAGTAGCTTATAATATATAAGAGCGTAATTAGGCTTACTTATCTATATTAGAAGATATAAACGCTATTCCCTTACTGTTATTGCTACTTTAATAGTTCTATTATAGATAATAGAATTGCTATTAAACTAAACAGCAGTAATAAACTAATTCTTCTAAAGTTATATAAGTATTTATTTATTAACCTCTATTAACTATTTAATTACTTAATTATAATTACTTAAGGTAAATTTCTAGGTATTAAGCTTCTTTAGAATAGGAATTCTACTACTAGTTATTTATAAGTAATATCTTAAGATAAAATACTTTATAGTATCTTCCTAGAGGTAGTTAAGGTTAAAGTCTATAGTCTTAGCTTTTTTAATAACAGTATACCTATTTATAAAACTAAGCTTATTTACTGCTATTATATATAGAACTATTATAACTTTATTAGTACCTTTATAGTAGTTGTAAAACTAATTAATAGAGTTATTAGTTATAACCTAGTTGTAAAGGTACAGTTTAAATTTATTCCCTAATATTTAGGTAATCCTATAGTTACTATATTAAGTGTAAGGTATATTATATAAGCTGTTACTAATAAGATTAATTAGAAGATACTTAACTAAACAATAAAGCGTTTATATTAAGAAGGATAAATAGGTATATCTATATTTCTAGTTGCTCTTCTGCTTATAATATAGTACTAAAATTGCCTAGAATAAATATAGATACTAAAGGAGCTATAAAGTTTATACTTAACTATAGACTATAGCTTTAAACCTTTTAATTCTGCCTTTAGGTTCTATATTAAAGTAATAATAGTATCCCTTTAAGCAATTAAAGATAAAATAAGTTTAGTAGTTATTAAAGAAGAGAAAGCTAATAATAAGTCTTTACTTACTTATTTTGTTGTATAAGGCAGAAGAGTTATAGGTTATATTATAACAGTAGAAAATAAGTTAAAACCTATCTTTAATTCTATATACCTTTTAACCTATAAGTTTTATAATTTTACTTTAGTTTATTTCTTCTATATTAATTATAAAAGACTCTTTAAAGATAACTACTATACACTTAATCCTATAAGTAATAATCCTTACTATAGCAGTAAGCTAGAATTAATCTAACTATTTATAATAAGTCTTTTGCTTAAAGGACTTTATTAAAAAGCTATAAATATTATTAAGATAATTAAACTAAACTACTAAACTCTAGCTAGGCTATATTAACTCTATAAGCCTAAAGTTATTTAAATTGTAATTCTAATAAAGTAGTAAGCTAAAAGGAGGCTACTTAAAACGTTACTAAAAGAGAGGCAGTTAGCGCTTATAGAGCTTCTTAAGAGGTAAATCTACTTAATCTTACTCTTCTATATAGAAGAAATTACTAACTAGCTTATATACTTACACTATAATGTAGTATATTAGTAGGTTCTTTAACGTCTTAAAGTAATATATTTATCCCTTATATATAACTCTAAAGCTAGTCTTAGAAATAGGTCCTTAGTATTTATTTTCTATTTTAGCAGTAGAGATTAAATAGCTTTTAAAAAATTAAAGGTAAAAAAGAGCTTAAGTAGATACTTATAATAAAAATATTATAAGAATAAAGGAATAAAGAGAGAGAGAGAGTAGGAATATAGGCTATATTATAGCTAATATTGTCTTAATAAATCCTTAGTTAACAGCTGTCTATAATTATTATAATTTAGTAGAGGCTAACAGTAAATATATACTAAGACTTTAACAGCTATAAACTTATTAAGTAATTTATAATATTCTTTTTAACTAATTGTATTTATCTTTCTTCTTTCTTCTTATAACTACCTTTCTATATAGCCTCTTTCTTATTGCCTTTATTAGCACCTTTAATTATTTAATTATAGTTAAAAAGCTTCCTTAAAACTATAAGGATCTTATAAATATATAGAATATTATTAGTAGAAGAATCTCTTTTACTACTCTCTTTTATTAAGTTACTCTCTCTTAAAATAGTTAAATAAATATCTTTCCTTTAATAATACTTATTAATATAGTAAGTTTTTTATAAAAAAGCTTTTAATTATACTTCTATTCTCTTATTATACTAATAAATCTTACCTCTTTAGTATAAATTTACCTTTAAGCTTTAAGTCTATAGAGGTAATAATATTAGTGCTAATAGATACTTAATATACACTAAAGTTGCTTTTTAATAGAGTTCTATACCTAATATACCTCTAAGAGCTATTAAATTCTTTTATAATTAGAATCTTAAGGCTTAGTTTATTAATAGCACTATAAGAGAAAGCTCTCTTTTATATAAGGTTGCACTAAAATTAAATATTAAGAACTTTATCTTTATTTTAACTAAAATAGCTTATTTTTATAGATATTTCTATTATATACTTACTAATTATTAAGAGCGCTATAAAGCCCTTTTAATCTTATTCTTTAGCAAAGAGAATAGTGCATTTTGCTCTTATTATATTAATATATATCTTTAAATAGTTACTTTATTTAGAGAATATATCTACTTTTTATTTTATAGCTGCACCTCTCTTAAGAATATCTATAGTAGCTTATATAGTAATTACGTTTAAAGTAGCTCTACTGCTGTAAGCTATAAGTAGTAATTTACAAAAGGTTATAGTAACTATAGCTAGATTTACTATAATGCTTCTTTTATAACGTTCTAGAGTAAAGACTAAGTAGATTAACTATTTATTCTTTTAAGGCTTTAGGAGGTCCTTTATAAGGATCTTTCTTCTTTTATAGTAGTTAATATTCCTTACTCTTTCCCTTAAATATTAAAACTACTAGAATTTTACTAAAAGATTAGGTGTAAATTACTTAAATTAAAAGATAAAAAAAAACAGAAAAAGAGTAAAGGTTAAGCAACCTTTTTAGTTAAAATAGAATAAAACTATACTTATTTTTAGTAGTTTTTAAAAACTTCTTATATATTCTATTTAATTTAAGTCTATAGTCTTAATTCTAATTAGCTTTAAATCTCTAAATAATCTTAATATACTATTATTAAATCTTAATTAGTCTTAAATATATAAATAAATAAACTTAACCTTCTTTCTCTCTAAAGCTAAAGATATAGAGACTATAGCATTAGCTTTTGCAAAAGCTATAATAAATTATATATTCTAGTAAAGTTATAGGTAAATTACTAAGATTAAATAATATTATTAATCTTCTTATAGCTTCTACACTTTTCTTTAGGTATTATTAGTAAATAAACTTCTATTATATACTTTAGATAATGTTATAGTAAAAGATTTACTTTAGCGTTATTATTCTTAAAATTCTCTTTTTAGTACAACTATAATATATAGTCCTTAGAAACTATTTAATTTAATATATTATACTAAGTATTAATAGGCTGCAATTTATTAGTATTTTACTTAAAGTTGCTAGTGTTTTTACTATATTAAGCAGTATATTATAGAGTATAGAGCTATTTATTAGCAGTAGAAGTCTACTATCCCTCTAGATTAAGCCTAAACTTCTTAATATAATCCTTAGAAATAGTCTTATTAAGCACTATACTATCTAGAGTCTTTAAACAGTAAGCGCTAGTAACTTTTGCTTAGCTATACACTTTAAAAGAACTATTCTATTATATTACTAACTTCTTCTTTATTAATATATCTATAACCCTTTATATATTATATATAAGGACTAAATCTCTTAAGACTAATTAATCTTTCTTCTTTTACAATAATACCTCTTAGTTTTAGTTTATTTAATTAGCTAAATATTGCCTAAATATAAAGACTTTTATATAAGCCTTTTAGATATTTACTTCCTTTTATTCTAGCATTTTAACTCTTACTTTAAAGAGATTCTATATTGTTATAACTTCTAACTAATTAATTAACCTTTAAGTAGAAAATTTAACTTCTAAAGGAAGAATAAGCTTTTAACTGTAAATTAAGTAGAAAGTAGATTTACT
This sequence comes from Atkinsonella hypoxylon, assembly GCA_000729835.1. Taxonomy (NCBI): domain Eukaryota; kingdom Fungi; phylum Ascomycota; class Sordariomycetes; order Hypocreales; family Clavicipitaceae; genus Atkinsonella; species Atkinsonella hypoxylon. Next base: position 12,487 of record JFHB01000315.1, read on the forward strand.
ATATAATGCTTATATAGCTATATAGTTTACTAATAGTGCTTTATTTAGCAATTTAAACTACTTTCTATTAAAACCTTTTATCTTTAAAAGAGTAAATATAAGCGTTTAATAACTAGCTTTAATAGGTAAATTAGCTTTTAAATTATATACTAATATCTTAATCCCTTTAATCTTAATAGCTTTAACTGCTTTTTTAAGATTTCTATATATTTCTAGCTCTCTATTAAAAACTAGAAATTAAAAGACTTTAAATTATATAATTAGTTTTATTAAAAACTTCTAAATAGCTATAATATTAATATACTATATAGAGCGTACTTCTATCTATCTAGTAAGGTTATATTTTACTTCTAAAAGGTACTTAAAACTATAATTAAGTAGTATATATTAGGTATTAATATATATCTTACTTATTAAGTTGCTTAAAGCTACTAATATTAATAATTCTTTAGGCCTTTAAGGAGCAAACTTTTAGTACACTTTATAATAAAAAATTATTACTTAAACTATATTCTAAAGTTCTTTTTAAAAGTACTTAATTCTAGCTACTTAAAATATAACTTCTATACCTTTATAACCTATTTACTTATATAAAGCCTTAACAATTTTCTTTTATTATATTAAGTTTTTAATAACTAAGGTAGAACTCTTTATTATACTAGTTAGTCTCTTCTATAATAGGCCTTTATCTAAGAAGTATTACTTAGCACTTATATAAAGTTATTTATACTTACTCTTATTTAGATTAAATAGTCTTTATAATATTAAAAGGAAATTTATAATTTACTAAGTTCTAGGAGTATAGTATACTCTATTATATAGCTAGATCTTATTAACGTTAAGCTATAGGTTAATAAAATCTTTAATATTCCCTTTAGCTACTTAATTTAATATATTAAAAGGTCTACTTTCTTTATATAATAAAGTATTAGCTATCTTATTCTTTTCTCCTAAAATATACCTAACTGTAAAATTAAATAGTATAATATAACTAATCTATTGCGTAATAAGCGCACTTAAAACGTTATTAATAGCGCTATTAAGCTAATATATAAGCACTTAAGAATTAGTCTTTAGAGTAAAGGGAACTTTATAGAGATAAATTTATAGCCTTCTTAATATATAGATAATAGCTCTATATTTCTACTTTATTCTATTATACTTAATTTCTAAATTGCTTTAATATCTACTTTTATATTATATAAGGTATTATTGCTTATTAATAATTTATATTAAAACTACTCTTTATTCTTTTAAGCTTATATTAACTATTAATATAATTTCTTTAGCGCTTAAGCTAAGATTAATTATTATAAGAACTAGTGCAGTTATTATTATATACTTAAGAACCTCTATAGCGTTCTTTTAGTTTAGTCTTTAAGTTTACTTAATACTCTTCTTAAGTAAGATTATAAGAGGCTTAGCTTTTATAAAGTAATACTATACCTAAATATAATAACAGCCTATAAGCTTAAGAAAGAATTTAACCTTAAAAATATTTTTATACTTTATTTACTCTAGAATCTTTATTACTTTTACTTCTAAAGGTTTTTTTCTATTAGTACTATATATAAATCTAATAATCTTTATAGTCTTTTAGTATAGCTTTAATTTTATAGTAAATATAGTATAACTAGCTAGCTTAATATTAATAAGAACTCTATTAATATTAATTAAATATTCTATAATATATCTTTATATATTAAGTAACACTTTCTCTTTATTATATATAGTAGTAAGGCCTTTTACTGTAATATTATTTAAGAAAAGCTTATAAGTGTAAGGAATTAAGTTAAAAAGAATTCTTTTTACTATTTAAATAAACTAAGTAATAGAGTTAGTTACTTCTTAAGGAAGTATATAAAGTTATAGAAGCTTTATTGCTATTAAAATTATTGTTAAGTCCTTACTTTTCTCTATAAGTAGCACTTAGTTATAGCTTAATAGTAAATTAATAACTAAAAGTATCTTATATATCTTAAATTCTTTACTAAAAGCCTTTACTTCTTTTAAAATATAGGTATTCTATATTATAATCTTATTGTAAACTATTATAAACAGTATTAGCTATATCTCTTTATTCTTTTTTATTACTAAAAAGTAAGGGTTTCTATAAGATCTATAGCTCTTTTCTAATAACTTATACTAAAGCTTCTTTTTTAATAAATTAATTAGTTTCCCTTATAAGCTAATAGGTATTAGTATTAACTTTACTTTCTAAGCTCTATAAGCAATAGTATAAATAACTTAAGGCAGTATAACTAAAGAATTAATCTTTCTATACTCTAATAAGTTCTATATTAATGCTGCCTCTTAGTTATAGAGAATTTCCTTAAAAACATTAACTTTTTCTACTATTAAATATTCTTATACTTATTTAACTATTTAATTTAAGCGCTTTTTTATTATTTAGAATCCTTAGGGTTTTTTACTAAATCTTTCTATAATATATTTAGTGTATTTTCCTAATTTATTTAAGTATACTTTTACCTCTTTTTACTTTTTCTATTTCTACTTAAGGTCTTTATTAAGTGTAAATCTATTTAAAGGAATATTATCTTTTAGTAGAATCTTATTAGCTTTCTGCTTATATAATATATTTACCTTTAGATTAATTAGTTATAATTGCCTTAAAGGCTAAATCTTCTCTATAGCCTCTTTAAGTTAGCTTCTATATTAGTTAGCTATTCTCTTTATTATAAGGTTAGTAATAGCTACACCCTTATTCTTTATTATAGGTACTAGCTCCTTATTATTATTTAATTTAGCTTTAAGACTCTCTTTAACTATTTAATTATAAACTAAATCCTTAAATAACTTATTAATTAAGATTAAATTAACGCTAATAGCTATTACTTTATTTATTATAGTCTTCTATTTAATACTTCTAGTAACTCTTAAGACTAATATAATATTACTAAAATAGCACTTTAAGAGAAGCTTACCTTCTTTATTACTATACTTAAAGGTAACTTTAGCTATATATATAAAAGGCATTTTAAGGATTAATTATATATATAAAGACTTTAGTGTAATATAAAAGTAAATTAGCGTTTAAACGTTTCTAAGGTATAGCTTTATTATTACCTCTCTTAATATTATAAGCTTATATAATATAAAAGATATAGTAGTAGTCTCTTACTTTATTAGAGTTATTTTTAAATTAAGCTCTTTAATAAGGTTCTTAGTAATAATATTCCTTTATAAACTATAATCTATAAGACTATTAATAAGTAAAGAGTTTAGGCTTTTAAGTTATACTTAAAGGTAAAGTAAGTTCTATAAATAGCTTATAATTACTTTTAGCTTTAAAATACTATTTAATCCTTTAATATAAAGCGTATTTACCTATAGGTTTATAATAAACTTCTTCTCTTTAATATAATTTTCTATATATTTTTATATAATATTCTATAAATCCTTCTAGATACTATTAAGCAGCTATTTTATATATTTATTAGTAATATCTTCCTTATTATCTTCTGTTGCCTCTTTAACTATAGTAAATATTATCTTAATAATATTAATTAATTAATCTTTCTACTTCTTAACTCTTTACCTCTTCCTTAAGATAGAATATAGAGGTATAACTTTAGCACTTATTCTATTAATATAATAAACTTTATTAATACTATTTACTTACATTAAGCATTTATTCTCTATTGCTTCTATAAGTATAGGCATTAGTTAGTATAGGTTTTATAAGCTAACTTTAATCTTTTTCTAAAAAATATCTTTAAATAATTATATAAGAAGCTATACTTTTATATCTATAGAGCTATTTTCCTTAGCTTTTTTTTCTTTTCTTTTAGCTTAGTCTTCTAAAGCTTCTTTTTACTTAGTAAAGTATTATATCTCTATAGTATAAACTCTAAAGAGCTAGGCTATAATTTTTTTCTTAATTAGTATATAAAGAGTTCTTTTAGGTCTATATTCCTTTATCTTAAACGTTAAAGTTACTATAGTACTATTAGTAAAGTCTCTCTTAAGGATAGCTTCTAGTAGAATATATATTAAGTAATAATTAAAAATATTAATCTTATTAAAGATTTAATCTAATATCTCTTTCTCTTTCTTACTAAGCTTTTAATAGTTTAACGTTTTTTTACTAAATTCCTTAACTTAAAATAATACTATTTTGCAATATAGTAGTTAAAATAATTAACTTAAAATACTATAAGCCTATAAAGATAACTTTTTATACTAAAGAAGCTTTATATAAGAATAAGTAGTACTAGATTATTTAATTCTACTATTAAGATACTTACTCTTTAATTATACTTTATAAAGCTAATCTTATTATTATACTAGTAAAACTAGTATTAATTTATATAATAACCTTTCTTACTATAGTAATAGCAGTAATACTACCTTATATAGCTTTTAGTTATATAGGTTCTAAAGCTTTAGGTATTATTATATATATTAATAGCGTTAATATATATATTCTACCTTTCTTTTTTCTTTTTCTTAAATTTCTCTTTAAAAAGCTTTATAATATTTATCTTTAAAACTATTTACTTTATAAGTATAATCTTTATATCTTTAAACTTCTAGGTTAAATTATCTATTTAATCTTTTACTTCTAAAATAGGCTATATAATTTCTTTAGCTTTATAACTAAAATTACTTATACTATAATGCTTAAGATTTCTTCTGCCTAAAGGTATATAAAGGTAGTCCTTTCTATTGTTATAAAGTTTAGAATTATAGTCTTTAAGCTTTATTCTAGCTTATATATACTAGCTAAGCTACTCTAATAACTCTCTATAGAGCATTATAATAAACTTAGCTTTAGTAACTTTTATTTAATCTATAAAGCTAGTAAGTATAGTATCTAGTAAGGCCTTATAAATATAATTAAACTAAGCAGTTATACTGTACTATATATAGAGCTTAGCGCTAATTATAGTAGCTTAATGCTCTTAAAGCTAATAGAGAGTGTCTTTTATAGTTCTTAAATAGTTTCTCTTTAGGTCTTTAAGCTTTTTATTAGCTTACTTCTTTTAATCTTAAGGAGTAGCTTTATACTAAAGTAAAAGCTACTTTTTAGCTTCTTTTTAATTATATAAGGTATAAATAACCTTTATATACTTATAGATTAATAGGTTAATATAATAAATAAATATCTTCTATTAGTTTTCCTTTAGAATAAATAAGGTCTTTATCTTTAGCTTAAAGCTAGTTAAGTAATTAAGAATATTTTCTCTTTTAAATTAGTATATATTAAACTTCTTATTAAAGGTAGCTTAAGCTTACTACTTTCTAATAGCTTTACCTATAGCCTTAGCAAAAGCCTTATAAGGTATAGCTATAACGCTATTAGTACTAGCTTTTTTATCTTAAGTATTTAATTCTATTGTAATCTTAGGTTTTAAAATAACTTTTTTAGAAGATTTACTAGATTAGCTAGAGCTAATATTAGCTACTTTAAACGTAAAGCTTATACTTTTCTTTAAGAGATATAGAATACTAAACTTATATAAATAACTAGTAGAATAGCTTAATATAGAAGGTAGGTATAAAAAGAACAATTAATCTTATTTAGTAGGAAGAGTGTAATATATATAATTCTCTATATTAGCTGTACTTTTAATGCTTTTACCTTCTGCTTCTATAGTTATATAAGCTTTTAACGCTAAGATATAGAGGCTAAGAACTTAATTACTAATAACAGTAAATATAAAGATAACTGCTAAGATAAGGATAAAAGAGAAATTTTTCTCTATAATTAAATAATTATAGCGTTTAAGGGACTTAAAAACTTCCTTTTTACTATATTAAGGCTATCTTAGCTAAGGGCAAAACAGAGGTTAAATAGGCTAGCTAGTATTTATAATATAGCAATTATCTTTAACTAAGCCTAGCCCTTCTTAGCTTAAAAAAGCTATAGAAATTTTCTTCCCCTCTTAATTAAATAATCCCTTATAATATAGAGCTTTTATCCCTATAATTTCCTTCTTTCTTATATTAGCAATATTTAAGCTAAAGTGCTCTTCTATCTTTAATGCTTAATAGCTTTTTCTTCTTTCTTTTAGAATCTCTATAAAAAACCTTCTAATTATATAATACGCTTTAATTAGAACGCTTTTTCTAGTAAAGCCCCTATTTTTGTTGTCTTAAAACTAAACCCCTAAATAACTATATAGCTTACACTAAAGTAGGTAATAATATAGCGTACATTAAGATTAAAGAGAATTAGTAAAGAGTAAGATATTTATTAGTATATACTATTAAATAATAGTAGGCAAAAAGATTAAATAGTTAGAAAAGGCAGAAATAAAATATTAATTACAGCTTAGAAGATATATATATGCAAAAAGGAGCTAAATGCACTAAAGAGTTAGGGAAAGTATTACTAGCAGCAAAGTAATATTTCTTAAGTATTAAGTGTTGTAAATTAAAGCAGGCTAAAAGATATTAATTAATCGAAAAGAGCAAAAGCTAAAAAGAGCTAGCGGAAGCTGCTTATGCGCTTACTTAAACTATCTAGATGTCTAGGCGATGCGCACTCTTATAGAGAAAAATCTGTATGTAGCATCCCTTGTAAAGCTAATATAAGAGCGCAAGGGGGTAACCCCGCCGCGACACACCAGCAGATCTTGCGAATCTAGAGACCTTTATTAGTATAGCTGGCTTTTTACGGAAGAGCATCCTGTGGTTTAATGTGCAAATTCGCTTGCTGTAGGAACAAAAGACCACCCTACTGCAAGAGCTTTACAAGAAAGGCTTAGCTAATAGTCTACTAAAACTAATGCACTAAAAGAAAGCCTAAGAAGCAATATTTTCGCTAAAACCTAAGGAAGAGAAGGCATTCTAAGAGGTAAAGGTATACCTTAACGAAAACACTGTTCTATAGCACTATAACTCTAGTAAGCATTTATTCTTTAAAGTTAACGCTTATAAGGAAGGATTTAGGCTCTTTATCTTCTAGCTTATAGGCAAATAGAACAGTTATAGTATATTTAGTAAAGATATTAAAAACAATTAGCTTTAACTAATTCTTTTTCTCTTAAGATACACTTTTAACCTAAAGAAACACTATAGATTAACTAAGGTAAAGGTAGCTATAATTATATAGAGTGTCTAAAAGCTATAGAAAATAGTTTAATTTAACTACTATACTATTAATATTATTATAGACTACTTACTAGCAAAAGGGATTATTAAATATACCTTACTTACTACAATAAATCTAGATAAAGCTAACCTAAAATTAGCTAAAGTAGCTAATTATCTATTGTAATTTAACCTAAGAGTCTTCTATATACTAAAAGTACTAAATGTAGTGCTAAATGCACTCTCTAGGTTGCTAGTTATAGTTTTATACTAAGAGGAGGCTTATAACAGTAAATTTAATAAGCTTAATATAAGTGCGTTTTTCGCTAAAGAATATAGTACTATAGTAGTATTAAATAAAGGTTTAAAAGAGAAAATTGTTTAAGGCTATAGTTTTAATCTAAAGCTTAGTAGAATTATAGAAAGTATTAAGGACTTTTATAAAAAGTAGAATTAGTAAAATTAATAAAGAAAACTAAGAATTCTACTGTATAGATAAACTCTATAAAACAATAGACTTTTATACTATTATAATAGAAAAGGCCTATTCTAACTGTATATACCTATAAAGGTTATAGAATTTATCCTTAAAATAGTCTATAATAATTAGAACTATTTTAGCGCCTATAGAATAGTAGTAGAATTATAGGCAGTTTACTTTCTGTAAATATATAAGTAGATTTAAGCCTATATTACTTACTGCTGCACCTATAAAGAAAACGTAATTAACTGCAGTAAGCTGCTAAAGAAATTAAGGTTGTTAAAGTTAGTTCTAACTCCCTTTTATATAATTTTGCTTAATTTTATTACTAATATACCTAAAGTTAGCTTAATAAACACTCTATAGTAAAAAGATAAATATAGCTTCTATAACTTACTATATTTAGTAAATTGCCTATTTAGTAAGTAAACAATCCTTATACTTAAGTATATAATATATACAGTAGAAATTTAGGTAGAACTACTTTTATAGATACTATATTTATTAAACTAAGGTCTTCCTAAGTAGATTATAAGTAACTAAGATCTAAAGTTTATTTTTAATATTTAAAGAAGTATATTTACCTAAATTAGAAGTAAATTACTTATAGCTATAGCTTATTACCTATAGATAAATAGAACAGCTAAATAAAAGAATTAAATAGTTATTATTACTATTTAATACTATATAGTTATAAATCTAAATACACTATAGACTGCAATACTTCTAGCACTATAGCACTAACTTAACAATATAGTAGTAGCTAGTATAGAGATTTCCTTTAATAAACTTATATATAGTTTCTAACTAGCTACTATTATTAATCTAGTTTAATTAGATAATGTTTCTAGCAATAGAATAGATATAAGCAATATAGCTATACTTTAGAAGCTATATTAGCAAAAGGTAGAAATAGCTATTAGTATAGTAAATGCCTTAAGTAAGATTAAATATAACGCTTAGTATAAGCCTATTAATATTAAAGTAGAGAATATAGTTTACCTATAATTACACTAAGGATATATACTTCTAGAAAAGCTAAAAAAGAAATAGTTTTCTTAATAAGTAAAGCTATATAAGGTTCTTATAAAAGTAAGCCTATTGTTATTTTACCTAGATTTCCTACTAGATTTATATATACACTTAGTAGTATTAGTAGCTTACCTTTAGAAGCTAAGATAAAGTAAAGACCCTTTTAACTAAAAAAAGCAACTACTACTACTAATTATAATAGAAGAGTTTAGTATAAAGAACTATTAGGAAATTAAGTAAATTTACGCCTATTAAATCTAATATTTCTATAGTAGATTAAGTAAGCTACATTTAGAATTCCTTATATAATAAAAAGGGTTCTTTACTAAAAATAACTAATAGATTTCTAAAGATAAGCTTAAAGTTAATACTTCTAAAATTATAAATAAATATCTATAGAAGTATTCTATAAATTAGAAAGAAGAGTATTAGCGTTATTAAAAAAGTAATATAGCTTACTAAAAAACTCTAAATTAGCTAGTAAAAGCCTACTATTAACTCTTTTCTTTATAAGTCTTAATTTTCTTTATTATATAATAAATTATTTAAATCTCTTAGTATCTCTTTCCTTATTTCCTTATTTATTATTATTAGAACTATTAAAATTAACCTATATTATAGAATTATAGAAGATTAAGAAGAAAACACCTATAAATCTATATACTATTGTTTTAACCTACTTTTTCTGTAAATTTACCTTTACTTTTACGAATTTTTACGCTTTACACTATATAACCTTTTCTTTATACCTTTATATATTATAAAATCTTCTAAATTTATTAATACTGTTATAGCTGCTGCTCTTTCTATCCCTTTAGGCTGTTATTTAGCTACTTCTAATAGTTAAATACTAGAATACTACACTAAGAGCAATAAACTATCTATAGAGTAAATTTCTATAGCCTATAGAACTAGCTAGCCTTTATAGAGCTACTTTTAGCTCTTTCTATCCTTTCTATAGAAAATCTACTACTATTATTCTTTTTTTTTAGTAGTTTAGAATTATTAATTCTAGTAAACCTAAATAGCCTATTTTAAGAAGAGAATAATAATAGTAACTACACTTAAGCTATAATGCTGCTACTATTTAAACCTAAAGAAGAATATATTGCTTTTAATATATATATTAATTATAACAATAGTTTTAACGCTAAGAGTAAAGGTTTTAAGTTTAAGGAGTAAGAATATAACTATAAAGGTAATATAGTAGCTATAAAGCTAGATAATATTAAAACTTATCTTATATTGCTTAATTTCTACTACCTATATAGCACTTTTAGTAGGCCTAGAAGTGCTAAGAGCACCCTAAAAGTTAATAAGTTTATCTTTAGCACTATTTCTATAGAAATTAAAAATAATATTAATATTACTAATGTAGAGCCTATTATAGAAAACTATAGTTAGTATTATTACACTAATAGAGCTAAAGAAAAGGTATAGAATATAGAAAATACTATTTACACTTATACCTATAAATTTGCCCTTAAAGGCAATATAATAGATAAAACTAGTATTAAGGTCTCTAAAGACAATATATATTACTTACTTTAGTAGAATATAGTAATATATATCTTTAGAATTTATAATAACTATAAAGTAAAGCGCTAAAACTAGCAATATAAAGGTAAGAATGCTAAAGTATCTATAGGTAACGCTAAAGTAGCTAGAAAAGGTAAAATATAGATAAAAGCAGTAGTTACTATATACTATAGTAGTAATATAGTAAAAAGAGGTAAGGAAACTATTACTATAGATTTATTTACTAGTTTACTATTATAGATAGCGTTACTTACTATTTACTTCTTTAATAAATTTAGTAGAATTAACAGCACTATTATAAGTACCTTAGCTAGTATTAGCTATATAGACTTACTCTTTATTCTATTAGCTAAGGTATAATTCTAGAGCTAATATAATAGTCTCTTTTAGAAGAAGTATAAATTTAATGCTAAAGAAATAATTAAAGCTTACCTTAAGGACACTTCTATAGGTAGCAACACTATATAGAAGTAACTTAACCTCTATATTACTAAAATTAATAAGTTAAATAAAAAGATTAACTAGGTTAAAATAGAGGCTAAAGGAGGTTTATTTAATAAGCAGTTTAACAAATTATAGACTACTATCTACAGTATATATAACTAACTAAATAGTATAAGTTAATTTAATAAAGGTATTAATAACGTTATTAATAAAAATAAAACCTTACTAAAGGTTGCTAGTAATATTAATATACTGTAGGCAGAAAGTAGATACTTATAATATAAAATTAACTATATTTATATAGACTTCTTAGAACGCTTAGCTAACTAGTTTATTGCTGTATAAAGCCTCTTTAGTAATAAATTTAGCACTATTTAATGTAGAAAAAGTGCTTAGTTTATACTAATTAATCTATCTTTAATGCATTTCTCTCTATTAATTCTATAAAAAACACCTTCTATAGTAAAGCTAATACTAACTAAGGTAAAAACGCTAACTAAGAGGCTAGCTGTAAGTAAACTAGTAAAAACGCTTATTAAGTATAAAACTAACGCCTTTTAGGTAAAACCCTCCTTAAAGCTGCTAGAAATATTCTTTAGCTTTACTTTCTAGAGAGAACTAATAGCTTACTATAACTAACTAACAATTTACTGCTATTAAAGATACTTAAGGATTAGAATAAGCTATATATATATAAAGATATATCCTAAAGAGATTTAATAGAAAACTAGCTTTAAGATAGATTAATTTTTAATGCTTATAACACTATATAGAACAAGCTTACATAAGGAATATACTATATAGATTTAATAAATTAGCTTTATTATATAAGATTAATTTACAGGATTTAATATTGTCTAGAATAATTTTGCGCAACTTTATTTATATATAGGTTATAGAATAAGCTTTAACGCTCTATTAGGTTTAAGGAAATCTGTTAATTTAATATACAGATTTAATAGTTACTAGATTATAAGTGTAATTTAGGCATTATAAGTGCATAGGAAAATACGTAAATGTAGCAACCTACGCTACAGATTGCACTATAACAACAACAATAACGCGTACTTATATAATAATATAACAACTACCTTTCTGCGCCTTTTATAACAGCTAGATTAATAAGTTATTTAGTTTAATCTAATACACCTTCTAATAACTAACAATTAATTTTAGAACAGCTAGAACAGCTAATCTTTTTTGTAGAGGCAGCACTTATTACGGGATAATTATATAGACCTATAGGTCACTAGTGCATATAACTGCAATTATATATAAGTAGTTAGAAGCAACACTTAGGTAGTTAGATTAAACAATTAACTATTATTTACTAGAATACTATTACTAGATGCTCCTTACAGCAACTCTTACGACTCCTCTTACGAATCTTTGCATAACCTATTAAATCTAACAACCTATCGTTACTTCCGACAAACCCGTGTTGGATCCTACCGTAACAGGTATACTTTATTTAATCTAAGAAATAAGTTTTAGTAACTACTAAGAAATTCTTTACTATAATTAAAACCTAGTTTAAAGTAAAACTAAAACTTTTTATAACTAATAATAGTAGTAAGTATAACAATTAAACTATATCTAATTTCTTATTTAAATATAGTATTTTACATAAGAAATCTCCTCTATATTAATATAAATCTAATAGTTTTACTAAAAGGTATAATTAAACAATTATTATAGATTTAAGAGCTATAATTAATAATAATTAATACCTTCTTTTATAGCTAAAAGCTATTATATATTCTGTTTATTTGCGAAATAGAAAATTACATTAAAGCTTATCTCTATATATTATATCTTTTAAATGCTTTTATAATTAAAAACTAATAATATTATATCTTTACGCTTTTACTTAACCTTATTTTTTATATATTCTAGTAGAAGCATAAAAACCTAGTATAAAATTATTAAATAGAGCTAAAAGAGCAATCTTTTTTAGTTTTAATAATCCTACTAGAATTTCCTATTTAATATATTAATTGTTTATACCTATATAATAAACTATTATAACTATAACTAATTCTTTATTAATATAGAATAAATTAATCTAGAAACTAGTTATTTAGAATTTAAACAATATAACTATTAACAATATAACTATACTAATTACTAACTTAGGTCTAGATTCTTTATTAGTTTTATCTACTATATCTTCTAAATACTTAATAGAGATAAATATATTAATAGAACTAAAACCTAGTATTTAAGTTTTATTTTCTATTATAATAAGATCTAAATAAATAATTAAACTAACAATTAAAGTATATAGTAATAAAGTTACTGCTACTGCTTTATCTACTATTAGTAATAATATTCTAAATTTATACTTATAAGCTTTAAGGAGCTTTAATGCTAAAAGTTAGATTAAAGCTACTAAAAATAAATTAGAGTTATATTTTTTAAATAGTACTTAGACTAAAGTTCTAAAATATACTAGTATATCT